>JAJOOR010011486.1:0-44846 GCA_036250505.1 Solanum acaule
TTAAACTTAAAAGTTTTCACTAAACCCGTCTAAGCTCGTCCTTTTTGACAGTGCTTCACTATTTTGGGCATAACTTTTTACTCCGAGATCGAAAAAGGGCAAACTCGGTGGCGTTGGAAAGAGGACTTAGAGACCTTTAATTGGATAGGTAATGGTCCACCTAATTCATTTTGAGCTAAAATATATGACCATTTAAAGTTGACCCTCACTCCTAACTTAAAACTAAAAACTGTTTTTAGGGGACTGTTTTGAGGGTCTCGGTTCTAAATTATTTCATGACCTAGCTTAAGGTCTTGCTAGCTTATAAAGGTGATTAATAAACTAGCTAATCAACCCCTTACGCCCTTAAACAACACTCCAAACTTCAATGACAAGACCCTTACAACTCACTAGTTCAAATGACTAGTTTCCGGACGTCACGGTCATTTCTTGACGTTTGACCTCAAATCTCTTTAAACTAAACTTCAAAAACCATTTCTCATCATTTCATTAAGTTCTCAACTCCAAACTCACATGTGAGGCTCTAGTTTCACTAGTTCATTTTTAGGGTCGTTACATTATAAATCATAAGATTCTTCAGTATGTGTTCAAACAGAAGGACTTAAATCATTGCCAAAGGAGATGACTTGAGTTACTAAATAATTATGACATGAGTGTCTTTTTCCATTTAGGTAAAGCTAATGTAGTGGAATATGCTCTTAGTACATTGTCCATGAACAGTGTTACTCACATTGAGGATGAGCAAAAATGAGTTGGTTCGTGAAGTTCACAAACTTGCTCGCTTGGAAGTTTGTTTGGTTGATTTAGATGATGGTGGAGTTGTTGTTCAGAATGAGTCAGAATCATCTCATGTGACAGATGTTAAGGAAAATCAAGACAATGATCCGAATTTTGTTGAATTGAAGAAAGTGGTTCTCGAAAAATTTATCGAGGTTTTCTCCCAAGGGGGAGATGATTTTCTTTGTTATTAGGATCGACTATGTGTTCCAAATGTTGATGGGTTGAGGCAACATATACTAGTAGAATCTCACATTTCACGATATTCTATTCACCAGGAGCCACTAAGATGTGTTGTGATCTACAATAAGTCTATTGGTGGAATGGGATGAACTAGGATATTGGAGAATTTGTAACAAACTGTCCAAATTTCCAACAAGTAAAGGTTGAGCATCAGAAACCAAGTGGTATGATTCAGGATATCACTATTTCTACTTGGAAGTGGGGTGATTTAAATATGGACTTCATCACAGGCTTGTCTCGCACGCATCATCGACATTTTGATTTGGGTGGTTGTAATTCGAATGACTAAGTCATCACATTCCTTCTGATTAATACTTCCTACTCAGCTAAAGATTATGCTAGACTTTAAATTTGGGATTTTGCAAAATTTCATGGAGCTCCATTGTCCATTATCTCAGATAGAGGTACTCCATTCACATCCTAGTTTTGGAGATTGTTTTTGAAAGGTCTTGGTACTTTGGTTAAGCTTAGCAATTTTTTTTATCCACAGACAGATAGTCAGGCTGAACGACCTATTCTGACCATTGAGGATATATTTAGAGCTTGTGATTGACTTTGAAGGTAATTGGGATGGTCATTTGCCTTTGATTGAGTTTGCTTATTATAATAGTTATCACTCTAGTATTCAGATGACTCCATTTGAGGTTCTCTATGGTAGGAGGTGTAGGTATCCTATTGGTTGGTTTGTAGTGGGTGAAGTGACTTTGATGGGGTCCGAGTAAGTTGATGATGCCATGGGGAAAATTCGACTTGTTAGAGATAGATTAAGAACAACCTAGAGTAGACAGAAATCTTATGCAGATATGAGGAGAATGGAGCTTGAATTTACTGTGGATGATTGGGTTTATGTGAATATTTCACCCATAAAAGGGGTGATGAGGTTTGTTAAGAAAGGAAAGCTAGTCCATGTTATATAGGTCCCCTTACCAAATTTTGAGTCGTTTTGGTAATGTGGCTTATGAGTTGGATTTTCCTTCAGATCTGACATTAGTGCATTCAATATTTCATGTGTCCTTGTTGAATAAGTGCATTGGTGATCTGAATTCAGTAGTTCCTTTAGAGAGTGTTGGTGTGAAGGAAAGTCTCTCTTATGAAGAAGTCCTAGTTGAGATTCTTGACCGCCAAATTCATAAGTTGAGGAATAGATAAGTCACTTTCGTGAAAATCCTTCGAAGGAATAGTTAGTTGAGGGAGCTACTTGGGAAGCAAAAGTTGATATGATGTCCAAGTATCCCCATATTTTTCCTTCCATCTCAGTTTCATCGTGAAGTAATAGTTCCTCTACAGTACTCTCTCAGATTCATGTCTTTTAGTATCCTTATGTCTCATTTTGCATGCCTGTTCATGAAATCAGATCAATCTTCATATTTTAGTTCAGAGTTAGTCACTCCATCAGTTTTCAGTGTTAAGCTTTGAGTATTGGGTTGTAGGTCCCTCCCTACTCTTTTCAACTCAGTTAGACTCCATTTGAAGACAAATGTTCTCAAAGGAGACATATTGTAACATCCAAAAAGTTCCTAAGCCAAAATTAGACCTTGGAAAGATTAGAAAGACAAATATCAATACAAAAAGTTGTTTTACAACCTTTTCACGGACTGTGAAAGAACCACGGGCCGTGATGGGATCCATAGACCTGAGTTTAAAATTTGAAAAAATTATAAAAAGGTTTCATGGGCCCTTTCGTTGATTGTGGAGATCATGGATCGTGAAATGGTCCACAAACTAAGATCCCATAATTTCTTATCCTTTATAGACACTTGTATGAGTTGTGCAATGTTCTACGCAACGTACAAGGTTCCGTAGAAGTTGATCCTCAGAACCCTGAGCTCCTTTCCAGTTACAGGCACTTCCACGGTTCGTGAAGTGGTGTATGGTCCATGTAAGGAAATCGTAGAAGGCCTCCATCAGTTTTAAGTCAGGATTACTTTGGTCTTTTTCACTCTTTTAATTCGTATACTATGTTGTTTTAACCTATTAGAAGTGGAATTTAGCTGATTTTATCACCCAAAACTCCTGAAATTAGATTTCTTCTCTCTCAAGTTTCTCCTAAAGCAAGAACTAGGATTCCAAGCTTCAAGTCTCCATTCCAAGAATCAAACCAAGGTTTCTACTCCAGATATGTGGGATTTAATCAATGGTATTCCTTCACCCATTGAGTCCCAAAGTTAGAACTTTCTATGCTCTTCATTGGGTTTCATCGTAAATTAGTTTTTCTTCATGATCAAATTCTAATTGCATGTTTTACTCATCTATGATTTCAATATAATTTCATGTTCAATGATAATTTCATGAACCCATAACATTCAAGTATTTTCATGACTCAAAATTATGCTATTTCAGATGTATGTCTCAAATTATCGATTTTTCATGATTTAGATGCTTTCAGATAAAGTATCTTCTAGATTATTTTCAATTATTGTTTCTCCCAAATGCACATGCAAGTGCACGTGGTCGCACTAGAAATAAATGGTTGTTTAAGAATCGAATTGTCGAACCCAAAGAACTTACGATCAGTTTCTATCCAATTTCACTAATACCCACAATTTAATGCACCTGTGCTACAAGAATTTGATTAAATTTGTAAACAAAAATTGCAATAATTAAAGAACTAGAATAAGTAGCAACGATTCAATTTCACTTTGAAGTATTACAAAGGTTTGAGAAAATTCAAAGACTGCAGTTGAACTAATAATTCATGTGTTGTATTTCTTCAATGGATTTCAGAAGGTTATCAAATTATTGATGTACAAGGTTTATATTATGACTATAATCTCTCGATATCTAATCACCTAACACAATTGATAGTTTAAGTACATCGTTGAGTGAGATAGACTGAATCAACTGCAGAGCACTAAGATTTCTTCTTGTTTCGTAACCAAGCACGACAACTAGGTATATCCTATTCTAGATACAAATCAATTCTAGTATTTGTACAAGAAAAGATCATGCTCCTTGTACTCCACTTTCTATCTCTCCATTCCTTTCCTCAGTTCAAGACAAGACAATATATTTATTCCAATGGTGATCAAACGCCAAAATAGTAGTTCAAGAACACAAGAGCAATTTAAACAATAACCAAATTCATCCATAGATTCAATATTCAACAATCATTCCTAGCCACAGTCCCAAAACAACAGTTCTTAGTCACTCATGCTAGTAAAAAACACAAAGAGAAGTTTTTTCATGAAAAGTAATGACTAAGAAAAATTAGAAGATTAGAAACCTATGGGTGAATTCTATTCTCTTCTTCTTGCATTGAGAAATAAGACGGAATCCTACAAAAGAGACACAATGTTATATTTATATGGTTAGGGAAAATAATCCCTTTTCCTTCTTGGATTTGGACTATGAAAAATATGGGATTTCATGTCTGTGCACGGGCATCCTTGGCATGGCGCTCCATCATAGAGCCAACTAGAGCTCACAGAAGTTTGAGCCCTAGCGCGGCGTGCTAGCAGTACACCAAAGTTGGACATCAATAGTTTTTTTGCTTGGCATGGCGCGCCAACAGTGCGCCTAAATGGGGCATTAGTAGTTTTGGGGTTGGGGATGCGTCAGTAGTGTTCCATAACCCAATTTTTCTCTTTCTTGTTCTTTCTCATGCAATCTGTTGATTTTCTTCCAAGCTTTGTTCCTATGCTTCAGCTTGCAATTGATAGATTCTCCTAACAAACTCCCTACATCGTCTAATCATATGTCGTAGTGCACAATTATAATAATACTCATCAAACACAACAAATAGAGTAAAGAATGCTATTAAAACCAAAGGTACACACATGACAAATTCGGTAAATGGGCATATAAATACTCCCAAGATCACCACCCCACACATAAACTGTTGTTCTTCCTCAAACAACTCTCTACCCATGTGCTATCACTTTACCATTAACACCTAAGGAATTGTCCACCCTCACTCACATCAACTAGAGACTTTTAAACATGTTTTAATAGTTCAATTTTCATGCACTAACACATGCCTTTGTTTAGCACAAATATACTTTACAAGACACAACACAAATTCAATAATGGACTCCTTGCAAACTCACCAGGCCAACATGATCATGTATGAATAAAACAAATAAGAATAATACAAAGCATATGTCATGAGTGCCCTCGCTATTTTGGTAAGGCCCTTCTCACATTATATTTTATTTTCACAATCATTCACTTTAAAGGGACACTTTGAATATTGAATCAGTCACTCTCTCAAAAGATGTTTCAAACATAACACAACATGTCATAGGCTTGCCCTTAGTGTATAGTGACATTGATAGTGCATTCTACTCATGGAATCAAAAGAACTTTCTTTGGTTTTAATGCCGGCTTCGGAACGGGGAGGATAATTTTAGATATATAATGAATCTTCTCCCTAATGCTCTTGTTTATGGCATGACACTTTACCCTTTCTTCCTCTTTAACTCATACTTTCTTCTTATATTCAGACCTCTTGTCATTTCCTCTTGATCTTTTGATTTTCTCCTGCTAGTATTCAAAGTACTACCTATAGTAGACTATTTCAGTTACTTCGTTATATCAATATTTTTTTCTTTTTTTTTATATGCAACAATCATTTTACTAGTTCACCCAGGTGTCATACATAAAATCTCTCCTTCACAACACTTACCTCCACCTTTTTATTCACCCTTTTATTATTTAACCTTGCTCATTATGAAATGCATTAAGAACCATTATTTGGATCAAATTAAGTCAAGGTATAAACAAAATGGATTAGGCTCATCATGCGGCTAAACAAGGAAATAGGATGCAAGGCTCAAGGGGCTTCACTAGGGATAATGTCAAGGTGGCACAAATTAATATTCAATGGACTATACAAGGTGTAACACCCCGTATCCTAAACAGACTAGATTGCAGATTTCAGAAGCTACAGGTGCCACGGACGGGCACCACCTACGGACCGTAGGGTGACCGACGGTCTGTGCTAGTGGTCCGTGGATGGTCACCTGCAGCCCTCCCCAGAAGCAGCCTAGAAATCCAGCTAAGGGTCCACCCACGCCGGGACCTATGGACCATAGGTCAGGTCACGGTCCATGGTCCAGGGCCGTGGGTCAACCCTCAACTTTCTATCCCATAACCCCCCAGAAAATCCGCTAAGGGTCAACCTACGCCAAGACCTACAGACCGTAGGTCAGACCCCAAAATTTCAGTCCTAGTCTCCGATTGACGGTTGACCAGCACAGACCATCAGTTGATCGACGGTTCGTTGGTCCCGTCCATTGGTGACCTCGACAACAGTTTAGTCAGGGATCTTTCGGTATTTTCCTTATGTGTTGAACCCCTAAACTATGTAGTTTTGGTCAGTTTTAGCCTAGAAACATAACTAGAACTTACTTAAGTCAGATCATTCATCAAAACTTTGAAAAATTAGAGCGTAAGAGGAGAAAGACGTCAAGAACCCTAGTTCAAGAACGCAACAATGTTCCATCAGTTCCAACCCCAAAATCGAAAGATTTCTCCGTGGAATTAGTTACCAGGTATGTGGGATTTCACTAGTGGGTTACTTTCACCCATTAGGTCCCTAGATTTCAATCAGATTCTTGATTCCTTTCAGATTATCTAGACCTAGGGTTTCTAGAATCTCAGTAGATTATTATGAATTAGTTACTTTAATGTTCCCAATCAGATTATCATGTTGTAGTATCATTTTTGCCCAGATTCATGCATAAACTCAGAACCCTAGCTATGTAGTTCTTTTAGTTAATGACCTACACATGCTAGGTCAGATATTTCAATTACAAATGCCTCCAATTTAAATGTTTCATTATCAGCACATTAATGTTGCATTTTCAGTTATCATGTAAGTATTTTGAGCTATCCAGTATTACAGAACTTCAGTCATACATTGTTAATTACTTAATCAATTAGGAGAAGCTTAATACTGAGTGGACTAGGGTCAGTCACCCTCAAGTCCCAGAACTACGTGCCCCATAGGTTGTAAGTCCCTTTTGTGGGCATCATTTAAGTGATCACGCCCAGCATGCCTCTATACCTCTAGCAGGGTATATTGGGTCCTCTCGATGGGGCGTATACATCGTACTCCACATTTAGCTTATGTGGTTTTATGTCGGTTATTAGTAGTTCCCTTAAAGTTCAGTTTGATTCTATTGCATTGACCATGTTATCAGCACAGTTCAGTATTCAGTCTCAGCATGTTATAAACTTGGTCATTGCATTCCTGTTAGCCATGTTCATTATTTCCAGTATCTTTATCATGTTCAGATTATATCATTGATTTATTGCTTGTTCAGTGATGTTATTATTCAACTTTATTCTATCCTGCATGCTCAGTACCTTTCAAGTACTGACGCATACTCTGTGCTACATCTTCTCGTGATATAGGTTCAAGTCCTCATCAGTTAGATCACGCATAGATCGATTCCTGATCTTCAGTTCAGCAACATCAGTGGTGAGTCCTCATTCTTCGAACACTAGTGACATGGTTATATTTCTTGCTTTTAGATTTAGTTTCAGTTTTGCTAGATCTAGCTGGGGGAATGTCCCAACATTTCTATTTAGTAAATGCTTTATTTCAGACATAGTAGTTTCAACTTTAGTGTTAGAGTTTAACTTTTCCTTCGTATTCAAACTCTCACTTTTCTTTATTCAGACTTAGTATATGGGTATTCCCCATCATTTCAAATTATTTATATGATTTAGCTTCCGTATAGTATATATTGATTCAGTTTGCTTTAGTATGCTTATGATATTCCAACAAGGTTAGCTTGGGGACACTTGTGATCCTAGGTCCCGTGTCTGCGTCCTAGGGGTAGCTTCGGGGAGTGACAAACTTGGTATCAGAGCACTAGGTTTAAGAGCCCTAGGATGTCTGAAAAGCCATACTAAGTAGAGTCATTTTCATGGGTGTGAAGTGCACCACATCTAATGAGAAGGAGGCTACAAAGAGATTTAGGAAAACTTCATTTTTATTGCTACTTTTATCATGCGTAAGGTATGATCTAATTCTTCATTCTGACTCATCGTTTTGCGTTTCAGATCATGCCTTCTCGTAGAGCTAACGCTAGGAATGTGAATGCTAGGAATGCAATCGCAGCTCCTCCAGTTCCAGATCAAGATGTATCGAATGCTGAATTTCAGAACGCTATACAGTGGTTGGCTCAGTGTGTGACCAATCAGAACAACCAGCAGGTTCTAGTTCCACAAATGCTAATGTTGGGTCAGCTGTAGCTAGAGTCCGAGATTTTGTTAGGATGAATCCGCCTGAGTTCTTAGGATTGCAGATTGGTGAGGATCCCCAAAACTTCATAGATGAGGTCAAGAAGGTCTTTGAAGTGATGCGGGTAACTGGGAATAATTGGGTTGAATTGGCATCTTACCATCTTGAGGATGTGGCTCATATCTGGTATACTCAGTGGAAAGAGAACAAAGGTACAGATGCAACTCCTACCACTTGGGAATGCTTTAGTGAGACCTTTCTGGATAGGTTCTTCCCAAGAGAGTTAAGTGAGGCAAAAGCTCAGGAGTTCATGAACTTGAGGCAAGGTAACATGATAGTCCAAGAGTATGGACTCAAGTTCACCCAACTCTCTAGGTATGCTCCTCACATGGTTGCTAATTCCAGGGCTCAAATGAACAAGTTTATGTATGAAGTGTCTGACTTAGTGAAAATAGAGTGTAGGAATGCTATGTTGCTGGAAAATATGAACATCTTTAGGCTCATGAATCATGCTCAACAGGTTGAGGGAGATAAGCTTAGGTAACAGGCTAAGGAGAATAAGAAGGCTAGAACAGGCAACGATGATTATTCTCAATAGAAATTGGGTGGTGGAAATCGCTCGCAGTTTCAGTAGAAGTCTTCAGCTTTAGCACCTTCATTAGCTAGTGTTCCATCCTCCAAGTTTCGAAATGATTAGAAAGGTAGGGAAACAGGCTCTAAGTTTAAGGTAGTGTTTCAGGCACCAGAACCTACCCAACTTTCCCTAAGTGTGGTAAGAACCATCTAGGCGAGTGTCTTGCAGGAAAGGAAGGATGCTTTGGGTGTGGTCAGTCTGGTTATAAGTTGAAAGATTGTCCTTCTAAACAGGGTCAAAGAGGTGGTAATAGTAGAGCTCAGTTCACAACTTTAGCAGCACCAGCAGGTTTCCCAACTCAGCAAGGTAACTCATCTAGTATAGGTGGTGGACAGCACCAAAACAGGCTCTATGCTCTTCAGGCTCGCCAGGATCAGGAAGATTCTCCTAATGTGGTCACTGGTACGTTACGAGTCTTTAATTTTGATGTTTATGCTTTGTTAGATCCAGGGGCTACTCTTTTCTTTGTAACTCCTTATATAGCAGTCAAGTTTGATGTTAGTCCAGAAACTCTCTCAGAACCCTTCTCAGTCTCTACTCCAGTCGGTGACCCAATTATAGCTAGACGGGTATACAAAAATTGGCCTGTCACAGTCTCCTAGAAAGTCACCTTAACAGATTTTGTAGAGTTAGAAATGGTAGACTTTGATGTCATTCTAGGCATGGATTGGTAACATTCCTTTTATGCCTCAGTCGATTGTAGAACAAGGATTGTTCGTTTTCAGTTTTCAGATGAACCAGTCTTAGAATGGATGGGTAGTAACTTAATGCATGTGGGTCGATTCATTTCTTAACTTAAGGCCAGGAAGATGATCTCTAAGGGTTATCTCTATCATCTAGTTCGGGTTAAGGATTCAAGCTCCGAGACCCCAACTCTTGAGTCAGTTCCTGTAGTTAATGAGTTCCCAGAAGTGTTTCTGAAAGATCTTCCCGGAGTTCCTCCCGAAAGGGAAATCGACTTTGGAATTGATCTCCTTCCAGATACCCAGCCCATCTCTATTCCCCCTTACAAAATGGCTCCAACTAAGCTTAAGGAATTGAAAGAGCAGTTGAAAGACTTCTAGATAAGGGCTTATCAGACCTAGTATTTCGCCATGGGGTACACCAGTGTTGTTCGTGAAAAAGAAAGATGGTTCCCTCAGAATGTGTATTGACTATCATCAGTTGAACAAAGTCACAATCAAGAATAAGTATCCCATCCCCAGGATTGATGACTTGTTTGATCAACTTCAGGGTGCTAGTCATTTCTCAAAGATAGACCTCAGATCGAGTTATTATCAGCTCAAAGTCAGAGATAGTGACATTCTGAAGATAGCCTTCAGAACTCAGTATGGTCATTATGAATTTGTAGTTATGTCATTTAGACTAACTAATGCTCCTGCAGCTTTCATGGACTTGATGAATAGAGTATTCAAGCAGTATTTGGACTTGTTCGTTATCGTATTTATTGATGCTATCCTCATTTACTCTAGGAATGAGGAAGACCATGAGAATCATTTGAGGGTGGTTTTGCAAACTGTCAAAGATCGCTAGTTATTCGCTAAGTTTAGCAAATATGAGTTTTGGTTGTAATCAGTTGCTTTCCTTGGGCATATTGTGTCTAGCGAAGGAATCTGAGTGGATTCTCAGAAAATAAAAGAAGTGAAAAAATGGCCCATACCTAACTCTCCTACAGATATCAGAAGTTTCTTGAGTTTGGCTGGTTATTACAGAAGGTTCGTGGAAGGATTTTCATCCATAGCCTCTCCAATGACTAAGTTAATTCAGAAAATGGTTAAGTTTCAATGGTCAGATGATTGTGAGAAAAGCTTCGCAGAATTGAAAACTAGGTTGACTACATCTCCTGTTTTGACTCTACTAGAGGGTTGAGACGATTATGTGATCTATTGTGATGCATCTAGAGTCGGCCTAGGTTGTGTGTTGATGCAGCGAGGTAAGATTATAGCTTATGCTTCTAGATAGCTTAAGGTGTATGAGAAGAACTATCCAACTCATGACCTCGAGCTTGCAGCAGTGGTGTTTGCACTTAAGATTTGGAGACATTACTTGTATGGTGTTCATGTAGGTGTTCACAGAGCATAAGAGCCTTTAGTATGCGTTCACCCAGAAAGAGTTGAATCTTCGCCAGAGAAGATGGTTTGAGTTCCTCAAGGATTACAATATGAGTGTGCATTACCATCCTGGTAAAGCCAATGTAGTGGCAGATGCTCTTAGTAGACTATCTATGGGTAGTGTAGCCCATGTTGAGGAAGAAAAAAATGAACTAGAAAAAGAGGTTCATAGGCTTGCTCGCTTGGGAGTTCGCCTTATGAGCATATCAGATGGTGGTGTAACAGTTCAGAATGGGTCAGAATCTTCATTAGTAGTGGAGGTTAAGGAAAAGCAAGACAGTGATTCGATATTGCTTCAACTAAATAATGCAGTCCATCAACAGAGAGTTGAGGTTTTCTCCCAAGGGGGAGATGGTGTGCTTCGCTATCAGGATCGATTATGTATTCCTAAAGTGGGTGAGTTGAGACATCAGATTCGCACAGAAGCCCATAATTCTAGATATTCTATTCGTCCATGCACCACTAAGGTGTACCATGATCGCGGGAAGTCTTTTGGTGGAACGGTATGAAAAGGGATATAGCAGATTTTATGGCTAAGTGCCCCAATTGTCAGCAAGTCAAGGTAGAACATCAGAAACCAGGAGGTATGACTCAAGAGATCGACATTCCTACTTGGAAGTGGGAAGTGATCAACATGGACTTCATCATAGGTTTGCCTCGTACTCACAGACAGCGTGACTCCATTTGGGTGATAGTTGAGTTACTAAGTCTGCGCGCTTTTTGGCGGTCAAGACTACCGATTCGGGGGAGGACTACACCAAACTTTACATTAATGAGATAGTAAGGTTGCATGGGGTTCCTTTGTCTATCATCTCAAATAGAGGTCCTTAGTTTACCTCTCATTTCTGGAAGTCGTTTCAGAAAGGTCTTGGTACTCAGGTTAATCTTAGCACAACATTTCATCCGCAGACAGATGGGTAGGTAGAGAGTACCATTCAAACCTTAGAGGACATGTTGAGAGCTTGTGTGATCGATTTCAAGGGTAGTTAGGATGATCACCTTCCTCTTATAGAGTTCGCCTACAATAATAGTTACCATTCCAGCATTCAGATGACCCCCTTATAAAGCATTATATGGGCATAGATGTAGATCTCCAGTTGGTTGGTTTGAAGTAGGTGAAGCAACCTTGATAGGGCCAGATTCGGTTCATGATGCTTATAGGTTGGCCTTACCTCCTAGCGTATATGGAGTTCATCCAGTGTTTCATGTGTCCATGTTAAAGACGAAGTATCATGGATATGGGGATTACATGATAAAATGGGACTCAATTTTGTTAGACAAAGACTTTCGAAATGAGGAGGAACCGATTGCGATTCTTGATCACGATATCCAAAAGCTGAGGACCAAGGATATAAAGTCCATGAAAGTTCAATGGAAGCATCGTCCGGTTGAGGAAGCTACTTGGGAAACCGAGAAGGACATGCGAGACAAGTATCCCCAGTTGTTCAATAATTCAGGTACTACTCTATCCTTACTTTAGCCAGTTTTTCCTAGTTTGATCACTCGCAGACGAGTGATGAATAAATTGATATCTATTATAACGACCGGTTTCTATCGTTATGGAAAGGCCAATGGGGAAAGAATTTGGGCCGAAAAACTTTTGAGTAGTGACTTCGGAATTCCTAGCCTAGTCTAGATTTGTATAAAATTTGAGTCATGTGAGGTCTAAGGAAATCTGTCAATGAATGAGAGAATTAATTATGATTTTGATCACATGAGTGGATAGCCAAGACGTTAGGGAGCCCGTACGGCTTTACGGAATCGAATTCGAGGGAGTAGAACTCCCGAAACTGATCTTAGCGTGAACGGGTAGTTTTTGAACGTCAAGGGTTGAAGGTGTGTTGTGAAATGGGAGTTTGTGCCCATGCAAGCCTCAAGGGCGGATCGCTATTGTGGGATGGGGTCCGACGTAGCAGCCCAGTCGCGATTTAAGTCAGAGAAAAACCCAAAAATGTTATTTTCTACAAGTTTCGTTCTTGAGAGCTACGGGACGACCCATGGCTATTTCTTGATAGTTTTCCACCTCTTCTAATGCTAAAGATATGGTTTTACTCCCCTAATCCTCTTTTAGATCCGTGAAACTTAGATTCTTGGGTAATTATCATTTGGGGGGAGGGGTTGATCTGAAGTTAATGGTGGAAAAAACCCTAAGCTGGGTATTGGGATCTTGGGTTTGGCCTAGAGTTGATAATTTTGATTGTAATCCGGATAATTAGGCCTCTTTTATTGATTCTTGCGTTAATTATATGTTTTTAGACCACGAACAAGCGGAAAGAATCCAGAAAGGGAAGATTCAAGTGCCTTAGGGGGATTGAAGCTTGGTTTCGAGGTATGTGATGGTTTGATTTCATGTTTGTGTGATATAAGTCGGTAATTTCTTCATTGTAATGCATGCATGTATGTGAATGAAGCATTATTGATCAAACCTAATGTAAATGAGCATGAATGAACAATTTTATGTCATGAATCAACACTTGATTGTATGATTATGAGTATGTACATTATGAGTGTGATTGTGATTGTGGTTGTGCTGATTGGATAGGGTGTCATGTTTCGACACATATATTGGATCGGGTGTCACGTTTCGACACATATATTGGATCGGATGTCACGTTCCGACACATGCATTGGATCGAGTGTCACATTTCGACACATACATTGGATCGGGTGTCACGTTCCAACTCACTAACAGTTTGGGTGTTGGTTCTATGAGAGGACCATTGAATTGTCGTATCTACTTGTTATTGAGAATGTGGAATTATACATTGCTCCTGAAATGATAATTGATTTAAATATTTATGTTTCGCTTACTGGAATAGCCACGTGATCCTATCAGTACACTGTGGTTGTATACTCATACTGCACTTGTTCGTGCTTTGTTGAGTACAGAGCATCTTCAGGCGGCTATGGATAGACCTCAGCTAGGAGATCAGTGATCGAGACAATATTCAAGGGTAAGTCGGTTCTTTCAGGCTGCCATGGGTCCTTCAGCTTAGTTTAGTCTATTCCCTTCGGACTCAGACTGTTTTAGATATTTCTTATGTTTGGTTGGGGTTGTAACCCTTTCTTTAGACTTGTTGGTTAGTAGTTTTGGTACAATGACTTTCAGTTCTTGGGGTTAACTTCCGCATTAGTTGATAGATGTTTGTTGAACTACCGGAGTTTATGGGAACTCTGTATTTCTTTAGTCATTTAAACCTGCTTCCGTATCTTTAAATGTCTTAATTTTCGTTAATTTGGTTAGTTGGGTTGTAGTAATGATTCTCCCACGGAAGGGTTAGTGTGGGTGTCATTCACAACGGTCTGGGTCATGACAAATTGATCTTAAAGTTTAGTGTTGTGCCTAACACCCTCCAAAGCAAAAACAATATACACAAAAAGAAAGAAAATATAAGTTCAATGATACAAGATTGGAGTAGCGTAAGAGAAATAGTTAGCAAGAAGAGAAATAATCTCTTCATCATCTTCTTCAACATTATGAGGAGGAGGAGGAGTACTAGTAGTGCAATAAGTATCAAAAGAAGGGTGTAATTGATGAGGCATAGACGACATTAGTCTTCTCCTCTTGTAATTTGGCTTAAAACATATTTGCCTCAATCTCTTTGTTTTCTCCTCAATTTCCATGTTTGGTATTTCTTCTATCTTTTTCTCTTTCTCTAATACATTAATCATATCCTTCAACTTTTTTTCCATTTCATTTCCGACTCCCTTCTCCAATTCCTTCAAATATATATAAAATATTATTAAGTAGTATCATAACTTGTATATATACACCATCATTTATTAATCAACATAATTTATATTAATATATACTATAAGAAAAGAAGAATTAATTAATTGAAACAAGCTTATTAAGTTGTGTAGATATAAATATATATATACCTTAAAATTGTCAATTAGTGTTTGAAGACTCATCAATTTCCTATGAGGCCACCTCCTAATTCCCAAATCCCTACATCTTTTCTTCAAAAGTGTCAACCCAATATAAAGCTCCTTTGTTGCTTGAGTAATTGGAATATAAAAAATTACTTTGAAATTGCATCTCGTGACAACATACTTGTACTATTATTATTAATCTCCTCTCTAATTTCCATACAATTATCCCTGTCCTTTTCCGTTACAATAATTTCTTGATGATCAGTACCCATTATCATCTCTTCTTCATCAATCTTGTTATGACATAATAATAATTGTTCTATCCCTGCATTTTCGATTAATTCAAATTCACCGCTCATTTCATTCCTAATTTCCTCACACCATAACTCTTCTTCACTATAACAAATATATACTAGTTATGAATCATTCTTTTATATAAAAATATACTATAACACAAAATATGTATATGATCCAGCCTCACCTGAGATAAGACTATGAGAAATTGAATCAACAAAGGTATTGCATTCCATTTTTATCAAAGAATCAATAGCATAGTGTCCTGAAGATTCACTATTTTTAAACATAACATATTAATATCTATCTATATACGCGACTACACATCATAATAACAACAACATATATACTCTGTGAAATTGTAAAAATAATTTCTTAAGATAGATAAAAAAGGAATGAATTACCTGAAATCATGTTGTTTGGGAAGGGAAAATAAGTCTTGATTTGTCATGATCATTTCCTATATTTGGTATGAAAGAAGAATAAATGACTTTACGTTTATTTATATTAGAGTAGGGAGAGGGAGAAGATATAAGACAGGGATTAAAAGTAAAAGTAATTATTAGTGCATTGAAAGTCGGCATGCATGCAGGTTTACCATTAATTAATGGAAGTACATTCATTAATATTGATATGATTGCCCATTGGTCTCTTTTGTGCCATGTACACCTCTCATAAAAACTTGTAATTATGATTTATATTTTGGAATTTGACCATCGATTATCATTAAAGGATAAAATTGTTGTTTTTCATCTTTTTGTCCAAAATTAAACAAAAACACCTTCAATTGAAAACATTATTATAGAAAGCAACATTTTAAGAGATGGGGCATGAGATGGGACGTTTGAAATAATTACAAACATGATTAATGAAACTCATATATATAAAATAAAACTTCTAACATGATTATACAAGTATAAATAATCTAATATCTTAACCTTCTAATAATAATAAAAAAATTATTTCTAAAATTATTTTTTTATCATACTATACAATTTACCCCCTTAAAAGAAAAATAATTGATAAAACTTGATACAATTATTCTAAAAACATCACTCCATCATGAATAAAAATAAAACTACTTTCAAATAGCTAAATAAAATATGATAATTTTGATACATATGACAAAACCATGAAGACCAAGAATAAGTGAAAAAGTAAAATTTCGCTGCGAATTTTTAAAAGAAATGTTACGTACTAAATCATCACATTCACAGTGTTACCAAATAGTAGCGATGTGATATGACAACTTGTTATTTGAGTTACTCTCGATCTTCTTATCTCTGTAGATTAAATAAATTATTAAGTATCATTCATTTATTCAAGAATTATAAGGGTCAACAATGTTAACTAAAAATTTTAGCACATAATTTGTGTAGGATCTATTAGGCGAGTTGGGCGTTGGGCATGCTTAGGGCGTACAGTCGGGAGCTTAGAGCTTAAGTCTTATAGAACTAACCCTCACACTTGAATTTCGAGGAATTTTGCTAGAGCCCCGACCCAGGACGATCCCCGAAGCGAGTCCCAACAAAGTCTTTGTCTATAAATGTTGAGTGAAATTCTTTATGTTTTATTCTCTTTTTTTAAAAATAAAATTTGGCGGTTACTTGATCACCCTTATTACTTTGTTTATTTGTGCATAATATTGATTTCATGATTAGTTAATAATTCATTTTCTTCTATAATTGTATATTTGTGATTCGCTCTTCTATTTGAGTTAATTTTGTTCTACATTTTTTATTGAGGATATTACTATTTTAGTATTTTTTTTCAGGTTGTTAATGACGTTGGGTTTAATTTACTTATTTTATCTTGTTTGCTGCTCATTTTGGTAGTTCTCACTGTTGGTTTTTTATTATGGTCATTATTATTGTTATTATTATGACTGTAGTTGTTTTTTTTTTTTTGTTTTTTTTTTTTATTATTATTATTATTATTGAGGAGTATAATATACCTCAACAGCTTGACCTTTTTAATTTGGTATCAGAGCCATGGATTTATAGTAGTTATAGATGTCATAGTTCAACACTGTTTGTTTTTATGAATATCATAAAAAAGAAATGTACTGTTCAAAATAGTAAGAAAGAGGAGTATAATATACCTCAGCAGCTTGACCTTCTTAATAAATGGACTATTCCTAAGATTGCACCCAAAACCATATATCAGATAGGTACTTTTGAGAAATTGGGTCTCAAACAACTGGTAAAAACCACCGAAGAAATTATCACTATGGATATTGAGATCAAAGATGATATCTCTATGACATCAGCTAGTCATACCAATGAAGATGATGACACTCCATATATTGCTGGTGAAGGACAAGATGTTGATAGCAATGAAGAGATAGACATCGAGGCTCTTCTCCAAAATTATCAAAGGCAGATAGAAGAATCTTCTAGTGCAAGCACAACTGTCAAGGGAAAAAACAAAGAATGAAGGTCCCTCCGACATTATGATAAGAGTACTTTAATAAAAGTAGCCAACCATAGATAATAAGGCCAAAGTACTTTTATAAAGTAATACTAATGGGAGCCGAAAGCATGTTGGCCAATTAAAAATAAAGTGAGGCCATGTGAATATGTCGGCCTTATTAGTTAAAGTAGTGGCCATTATTAAAGTGTGGGCCAATATCTTTTGTATTTTTTATCTTTTAAGATTCCTCTCTCAGCTATATAAGAGGAGGAAGTGTGTTTAGTTAGGGGCAGGTTTTAGAAACCCCCCTCTCTCTCTCTCTACTTGTAATATTTTCTGAAGTTTGAATAAAAGTTTGCAATTTGGCTATACAGAGGAAGAGTTCATCCTAAGGTACTATTCGTAGCTTTCATTTTATATTTCTTTTTGATATTGAAGCCCAAATGATGGGCTAAACTGTTTGTGTTGAACTATAGCATACTAGGTTACTATAATAATTGGAGTATGTTATTATTTTAAAGATAGTTTGGATAGTCAGATTAAGGTCAGATGTAGTCTATCCAGGCAAATTTATAAAAGGTCACTGAAGAAATCCGTTGGATTACCCCAGGAGAGGGCGGACCCGGATAGTAAGGGCTGTGGAAGCTTTTTATAAGATAGTTCTTCAAAAACTTTAATAAAGAAGAACAGTATGATTTTCAAGAAGAATAGTCTTGATTTTATGAAAAACCTTTATTTAAAAAAGGATAAAACTGATTGTTTATACTGTCTTAAAGCTTTTACTTCTCAAAAGTTTTATACAAAAATCACTCTTCTTATAGATTATAATTATAAAAAAGAATTTATAGCTCTTATTGATAGTGCAACTGATTTAAATTGTATTCAAGAAGGACTTATACCTTCGAGATAATTTCATAAAACTACTCATAGTCTTCACTCTGCTAATGGTAGTAAAATGAATATTGAATTTAAATTACCTAAAGCTTTTATTTGCAAAGGAAAGAGTTGTGTTCCTCAAAGCTTTGTTTTAGTAAAAAATATCACCAATCAAATTATTTTGGGGGTCCCTTTTATAAATGATATTTTTCCCCTTACGTATTGGGATAATAATAAAATTATTGGTACTTGGAATAACAAACCCTTTATACTAGAGTTTGTTACAAAACCATTTACTAGAATGATAAATGATTTAACTGCAAAATTATTGGTTTAAAAAAACAATCAAGTCAATTTTATAAAACAAGAAATTAATAGTATTGAAGTTGATAATATTTTACAAAATCCTAAATTACAGGAAAAGATTGCTACTTTGGCTAATCAGTTATCTCTTGATATATGTGGAGATCACCCTAATACTTTTTGGAACAGGAAAAAGCACGTAGTTAGTCTTCCATATGAAGATGACTTTGATAAGAATAATAATCCAACCAAGGCAAGGCCCTGTCAAATGAACTCCGAATATTTGGAGTTATGCAAATATTCTATTGCAGAAAGGCCTAATAAGACAATCCAAGTCACCTTGGCCTTGTACAACATTCTATGTTAATAAACATGCAGAACAAGAGAGGGAAGCACCGCGTCTGGTAATAAATTATAAACTGCTTAATAAAGCATTACGATGGATCAGGTATCCCATTCCTAATAAAAATGATTTGTTAGATAGGGTTTATGATGCTATCATAATTTCTAAATTTGATCTGAAATCAAGTTATTGGTAGATTTAGATAGCTGAGTTGGATAGATTCAAAACTATTTTTAATGTGCCGATGGGGTAATTTGAATGGAATGTGATGCCATTTGGACTTAAGAATGCTCCTTCTGAGTTTCGGAAAATTATGAATGATATTTTCATGCCATATAGCAATTTTATAATCATCTATATAGATGATATCTTAGTTTTTTCTAAAAATATAGAAACTCATTTGAAACATTTAGAATTGTTTAAAAAATCATTATTCAAAATGGTTTAGTTCTATCTCAACCAAAAATGGCTTTGTTTAAAACAAATGTCAGATTTAAAAGCCTTGATGTAGATGACAACATAAAGGACTCTCTTTATAAAATCATGCTTAATTCTAATTCAGGAAGTTTAGAATCGGAATATAGCAGTGATAAAGGGTCATCAACTAGTGAAGACCTTAAAGCTCTCCAACAAGAAGATTATATGACTTTTGAGGATGAATGTTCACCTTGCCGACAAGGAATGGCATGTTAAAAAGATGATGGAGAAGATGATCTTTATAAGATCTACTCTCAATTTAAGGAATTGAGTCTCAATGTCATTGATAATGACAAGGTATTGGAGCTCTTACAAAATATTAAAGATCCAGAAATTAGAGCTCAGATTATTGATAAGATCAGTGACTCTAAAGAAAAAGATCATAAGGAGGATCATATTCCTAAAGAAATCCCAACTAAAGAAGGTTCATATACCATGGCAGAGGTTAAAAACCTTTTGTTGGAAAGGAGAAAATTAATAAGCTCTCCCACTACTATTAGTGATTTGATAAAAGAGATTGATAATCTCAAAGAAGACATTGTTCGACTACAGGAAAAGAATGTCGTGATAGAGGTAAGACTCGATGCTATCCAAAGTCTTCAAGAATTGGGTAATGCCTCTGAATTTTATTTTTTTTGTTTTTTTTATTATTATTATTATTATTAATAAAACTTTTGTGAAGTAAAAGCTTTAAAACTATGTAAAAAGTCTGTTTTATCATTTTTAAATAAAGGTTTTCCATGAAATCAAGACTATTATTCTCTCCTTCAAGAGAAGATGACGATTCAGAGGCATTACCCAATTCTTGAAGACTTTGGATAGTATCAAGTCTTACCTCTATCACGACATTCTTTTCTTTTAGTCGAATAATGTCTTCTTTGAGATTATCAATCTCCTTTTTTAAATCACTGATAATAGTAGGAGAACTTATTAATTTTCTTCTTTCAAGTAAGAGGTTTTAACCTCTGCCATGGTATATGAACCTTCTTTAGTAGGTATTTCCTCAAGAATATGGTCCTTGTCCTTGCTTGTATTACTGATTTTATCAATAATTTGAGCTCTTATTTCTGGATCTCTAATATTTTGTAGGAGCTCCAATACTTTGTCATTATCAATGACATTGAGACTCAATTCTTTAAATTGAGAGTAGATCTTATAAAGATCATCTTTCTCATTATCTTTTTCACATGCCATTCCTTGTTGGCAAGGTGAACATTCATCCTCAGAAGTTATATAATCTTCTTGTTGAAGCTTTAAGGTCTTCACTCGTTGAGGATCCTCTATCACTGCTATCCTCTGATTCCGATCTATCTGAATCAGAATTGAGCATGATTTTATAAAGGGAATCCTTTATGTCATCATCTATATCAAGGCTTTTAATCTTTTCCTTGACTTGACAATCTTTGGCATAATGGCCAAATCTCCCACATTTGTGGCAAGTATCTGACTTGTTATAATTCTGGTGATATTTTTTCCTTCTCTTAGAAGAGTCTCCTTTTCCTTCCTCAACTCTTTTAAGCTTCTTTTCAATTCTCTTTTTCTTCCATTTTTCATAATCTTTTTTAGAAGATTTTTTCTTCTTAGGAGTATATTCCTTTTCTTTGGATTTTTTCTTAGGAATATCAAATGCGAATTGTTCGCAAAATTCTCCTAATTGCTTTCTCTCATTTAAGTGATGTCACTTAATCTGTTGATTCAACTTATTTTCATTACACAAGGAAAGTCCTTCTTGTACGCAAGCACTTATAAGCTTTCCATAGGTATAATCATCATAATTAATACTATGATTTTCCCATCTAATGGCCTTCCTGACACTTTCTGCAAATAGATTCGATAACCCCATCTATAAACTTGGATTTCCAATGAGTGCTATTACACTCTGGTAATTCCATAAAATATTAAAGATCCAAAAAAAAGAGCTGGTTCTAAATAGCTTGACTGCGCGATCCGTTTTCAATATGGTATCAGAGCCATTGACTATTAATAACTATAGGTGCTATAGTTCAACACTTTTTTACTTATGAATATGATAAGAGGAAGATCTACTGTTAAAAACATTAGAAAAGAGGAGTTTGATAAACCGCAACACTTAGACCTACTTAATAAGTGGACTATTCCAAAAATATCTCCTAGGATTATATACCAGATGGGAACTTTTGAGAAGCTTGGTCTCAAACAAGTGGTTAAAACCACTGAAGAAACTATTACTATTGATAGTGATCACCAGACTTTTAGATTATTAGCTGATAATGATTTGGCTCCTTATAGGGATATTTACAGATTTATGCATACTAGCTTAGTTCATGTGGCATTTAAGCCCCTTACTCTTCGTGGTCCACCTGAAAGCTTTATAGAAGCTTTACGAGATGGTAGAAATTATAATTGGAAGAAATCCCTTATAGGGACAATTCAAACTAGTTTAGCTTATGGACCTGTTTATTTTAATGCTTATCCTAATTTGCAGATTTCTTTACAAGATGATAATTCCTTAAGTGCTCTTATGCTTAATGTTAAGCTTCATGGATATGATTATATGCCCAACACTGAAGTTGTTTGCATTTGTTATAGAATTTGTTATAAACTTTTACACACGCTTAATCCTATGTGTAAAATGATTGATTTTAAAAACAAAACCATTTTAATAGAAACTAATTTTGGGAAATCTAAGGTTGTCACTCGCAGACTGATCAAGTGGGAAGAAATTGATTTCCCACAAGAATGGGTTATTGAGGGAGCAGCTCATCCCAAAAATAATATTAACGATGAGATTTCAGAAATTGAACAGTCTAATGATGGAACTGTAAAAATAAAGTTTTCTGACTCTATCACTTTACCTAATAAATTTCATAGTCACAGTTTGTCTTCTAGACTTACTAAATCAGATAATTCATATATCTCTCCTGTTGATTATATTGTTCAGGTCCCTTCCCGAGCATCTACCTCTCAAATTCGAGAAACTTATAGATGTGATAATATAAGAATTGATAAAGATGATATTGCTAGACCTATCCCCATACCTAGCTCGGATTTAGATATAACTGAATCTGAAATGAATTTTTCTGATGGATTAGATACTTGATATTGTTTTATGATGTCTCACAAACAGATAGATTTTAGTCCGAATCTTTAAGGCAAAAGCAACCGCCGCTAGTTCAAGGTCATGGGTAGGATAATTCTTCTCATGAATCTTAAGTTGCCTTGAGGCATAGGCAATCACCTTTCCATTTTGCATAAGCACACACCCTAACCCAATTCTAGAGGCATCACAATAAACAACAAAGCCATCTGTTCCTTCCGGTAAAGTCAACACCAGAGCGGAAGTAAGTCTATCCTTCAACTCTTGGAAACTCTTCTCACACTTTTCGAACCATATGAACTTAGCCTTCTTTTGAGTCAAAGTTGTCAAAGGAGAGGCAATTGAAGAGAACCCTTCAACAAACCTTCTATAATAACCGGCTAAACCCAAGAAACTTCTAATATCCTAAAGAGTTAGAGGTCTAGGACAACTCTTGACCTCATCCGTCTTCTAAGGGTCTACCTCAATACCATTACTTGAAACAATATGGCCAAGGAAAGCTATGGACCTTAGCCAAAACTCACATTTGCTAAACTTTGCAAAGAGTTGTTGGTCCTTAAGAATTTGCAACACGATCCTCAAATGACCAATATGCTCATTCTCACTTCCCGAATAGATCAATATATCATCAATAAACACAATCAAAAACATGTCAAGGTATTGTCTAAACACCTTATTCATCAAATCCATAAACGCCGCTGGAGCATTAGTCAATCCAAACGACATTACCAAAAACTCATAATGACCATACTGAGTTTGAAAGTTGTCTTCGGAATATCATCGTCCTTCACCCTCAATTAGCGATAGCCCAACCGAAGGTCAATCTTAGAAAAGTAACTTTCTCCTTGAAATTGGTCAAACAAATCATATATCCTTGGAAGAGGATACTTATTCTTAATTGTGACCTTGTTCAATTGAAGATAGTCAATATACATACGAAGAGAACCATCTTTCTTTCTAAGAAAAAATACTAGAGCGCCCCATGGAGAGATACTCGGTCGGATGAAACCCTTATCCAACAAATCCTTCAATTGTTCCTTCAACTCCTTAAGTTCTGCTGGAGCCATACAGTAAGGAGGAATATAAATAGGTTGTGTATCTAGGAGAAGTTCAATACTGAAGTCTATCTCCCTCTCGGGAGGAATACCGGGTAATTTATCTGGGAACACTTCTGGAAACACATTAACAACGGGGACCAACTCAAGAGTAGGGGTTTTGGAATCTACATCCCTCACCCTAACTAGATGGTAAATGCAACCCATAGAAATCATCTATCTAGCTTTGAGACAAGAGACAAACTGACCCTTGGGCATATAATTTCTCCCCTTCCACTCTAGGACAGACTCATTCGAAAACTGAAACTTGACTACATGAGTTCTACAATCGATAGAAGCATAACATGAGTGCAGCCAATCCATTCCAAAGATAACGTCAAAATCTATCCACGAGTGACTCTATGGGACAAGGAAATGAGACACTTTATATAAACCCTATTAGCCACAATAGAATCACCAACAGGAGTAGAGACATAAAAAGGTTCTAACAACACATCTGGAAGAACATCAAACCTCATAGCCACATATGGTGTCACAAAAGACAAGGTAGCACCGGGATCAAGTAAAGCATAAACATCAAGATGGAAAACTTTCAACATATCGGAAACCACATCGGGAGAACCCTCTTGTTCACCATGAGTCTGAAGTGCATAGAATCAGTTTTTCTTGGGAGCATTGGAACTCGAACCACTAGAAGGAACTTGCTTGCCCTCTCTTTCTTTAGCCATAAGTATTGGGCAATCTCTCATTTTATGACCACTCTTACCACAACTGAAGCAACCATCTATGCCGGCTAGGCACTTCCCCTCGTGCGTCTTTCCATATCTAGTACAAGTAGACATAGGCAATGAAGATCCACTACCATTTCCTCCTTGAGGCTTAGGGTTAGACACCCTATCTTTGTTAAACTTAGGAAGAGCATTGGAGGAACCTTGATCAGAAAAACTTTGTTGAAATCTAGGTTGACCATGTCCATCGAACCTTGCATGAGAGAAATTACCATCATCGGTCTTAGCCCTCTTTGGTTCCCTAGACTTTTCCTTAAGTTTCTCCTTTTCAATCTGTTCAGCATGAACCATGAGACGGGAGATATCCATTTCATTAATGAGCATGGTGGTACAACACTCTTTAACCACCATTTCAGACACACCCGAAACGAACTTACTCATTCTTGCCCTAGAATTGGCAACTATTGTTGGAGCATATTTAGACAATTGTGTAAACTTCAAAGCATATTCCCTCACACCCATACTTCTTTGACGAAGATTGATAAACTCAAGCACCTTTGCTTCACTCATCTTAAAGGGAAAGAACCTATCAAGAAAAGCAACCTTAAACTTCTCCCAATCAAGAGTACCCGTATCTTTCGATCTCTTTTCTTTCCATTGGTTGAACCAAGTTTGAGCAACACATATTAGTTGATAAGTGACCAACTCTACCTTTTCCACCGGTGTCACTCCCATGATCATCAAGACCTTAAAAACCTCATCAATGAACTCTTGAGGATCTTCCTCAACCTTAGAACCATGAAACTCCGGAGGATTCATCCTAGTGAAGTCCCTCACTCTAGATGTCATCGTACTCATATTTGGGTTCACGGGAACCGCAACCTCCCTATTGGCTTGGGCCATCATGGATTGAACCAACACTTGAAAAGCATCCCTAAACTCCACATTAGTCACTTGCTCGGCCAAAGGATCGACCGGAACTTGAGGAGCTTAGGGAGGAGCTTCTTGTTCCACATTTTCCCACACATTCCTTCTAGCATAAGCTCTTCGAGTATCCATGTCGTGTAGAGCATCGGATAAGGATTAGGAGAGAGACTTTATAGAGTTAAACTCTATAGCATGACTTTAGAGTAATGAAGGAAGTGGAGCTTCCTAAACATCTTGTAGCCTCTCATTCATAAATGTGGCGCGCTTCACACTCATAAACAAGACTCTACTCGAAGTGGCTTATGAGACATCCTAGGACCATTCAAAACCTTGGGCTCTGATTACCAAGTTTGTCATGACCCATGGGTAGCCCCTAGATGTAACATGGTGTATAGGACCCCGAGAGACCCCATACAAGCCACTTAGCATTCATAACATAAGAAATATAATAAAGGAAGTAAAACAACATTCAAGTCCAATAGTTTTATAAAAGAAAAGCGGAAGTCTAAAACACTTGTCTCAATAGCCATCTAATACAATAGAAGATAAATTGGGCCTAGCCCATATACTATGTCCAAAACTGGAAATAAGAAGTAAAACTGAAACAATAGAATCCATCCTCAAAGCATGAGGACTCACTAAAGCTCGAGAATCTCAAAACCAACCACTAGCCATAAAACGGAGAAACCTGATTGTTGGACCCTACATTTGAGGAAATGTAGGCAAGAGTATGCATTAGTACAAAACAATGTACCAAGTATGATAGCTATGCATAAAACATTTAAATCATGCTAAAAGTGAAATTTCATGACATGCAATTGACCAAGCTAAAACATGATATAAAGGGTTAGAAAACATAAGTCATAACACATGGTCAATGCAAGCTAACATATTAAAACCTTTGAACACATCTGCAATACTTCTTGAAGTAACCTTAGTTCATTATTAATTTGGGAAGTAACCTTAACTAACATAGAGACCATGTGAGCTATAACATGATTTCTTGGTGTCTCCCACACCGAAAAGGATTGTCCTACTTGCCAAAGTAAGGAACATAAACTTCTAGCGTAAGTGGATCTACTAGCAAATGTCTATCTAGACAATCATCCTATGGGGGCACATAGGTAAGGGATAAGGAGATTGCTTCTAGAAACTCGACCTCTACTAACGGGAGAGCTTCCATCTCGATATCCTCTCAGAGTTAAGCATAAATCCCACGGAATAGTCATTTCTTACTTGTTCTTATTATCTATGGAAGGGAACGTTATCTTGTCAATCCAAGTTAAGTCATCATCCATGGAAAGGTATCATTCAATAACCAATCCAAGTTAAGTTTCATTTGGATAGCTCTTAATCTTTGATTCAATTAGGCGAGAAGACCTTTCAACCTTAAAATCCTTACTATGTGAGAAAACCTTTGACATCATGCTCTTATGTGTTTCATGAGAAATTCTTTAAACAACACAATAACAACATCATCATTGATACTTTACTCTCAAAGCATCCTTAAAACATTTGCATAGATTTCATAAGAACATTCATAATTTCATAATTTACCATTCAAGATTCAAAACCCACTTTCAATCATCAACATTTAGAAAAGCATGGGTTAGATATAGATTTCTTCATAAATTCATGTAATTCTCTCAATACATGCTTTATTTCATAAAACTCCTCCTTTATAATCAAAATCCCATATCACATGATCATAACTTGAAAACATGGGGAAAAATATAGGTTCATAGGGGAATCATCATAAAATAATAGTATTTCATCAATTCATGCATAAGAGATCATAATTCAATCATTTAAATCAATAATCAAGAGAACCCATGGCAATTGAAGAAAACCCTAACTCAATTGGGGAATTCTAACTTTGAAAATAGGAGAATTTGGGAACTCCATGAATTGAAGGAATCCATGGATGAAAACTATCATACCTCAAAACCAATTGTTAATCTTCAATGAAGGAATTGAGACTTGACCTTGATCCTAGCTTGACCCCTTTCTTCTTCTTCAAGTTCTAGAGAGAGAAATATTTTGGAGAGGAAGAACTTGATTTCCTTTGGTGAGTTTGAGAGAATAGTTTCTATTGGGAAACTTAGGGATTAAAATACTTATATAGAGGTCTTAGTGAAGGGTAAAACGACGTAGTATAGAGATAAAATAATTAGAAAAAGACCCAACTGCCCCTAGACGTAGCTGTTGAATCTCGACCCACGGCCACTAGTTGACGGACCGTGGACACACCGACGGTTCGTCCTGCACAGCCGTCAATGGTGGTTAGAAAGTGATTCTTGTTTCTTGAACCATGGGCCCTAATCCATGGACCATGGTCTAATCGCCGGTTCGTTGGTCAAGCTGTGGTCCTGGGCCTTCAGGGTCTATTTTGGAGAGGTCGTCCACAGATCACACCTACGTTCTGTGGTCCTATCCATGAGTCATGGGTGGTCCTTGTGGGTTGGCACCTACAGCTCATTAAAAGTGTTATTTACTGTCTTTTGGATCCGGGGTGTTACACTCCGGTCCTAGTGGTTGTTGGAAACACGATAGGTTTTTTGCTCTTCAAACTCAAAAAGATCATGAGGGATCCCTGAATGCAATAATTGGTAAGTTAATGTCTTTTAGCTTGGGGTTATGTATTTCTTGATGTTGAGTGTTTCGTTGGATATGGTAAAACTCCATGTATAGAGATGGTGTTTGTAGTAGTTCTTGAAATCCCTTGTGGAAACTTCTTAGGTATTTACGTGTATCAATGGTTTAGTGTTGTTACGATGTTGGTGCTATAGTTGGGATTGAGGGAGATGGATTTGAAAAGACTAGTGGGGTTTGCTCCCAAGAGGGAGATAGTGTGCTTCATGGTTTGTACGTGAGTAGAACTATGTTGATTTTGGAAAAGTTCCTTGTCATGGTTTGGTGGGTGAAAGTTCGAAGGCAATGTGATGTCGTAGTATCACTGTATATTTTCCTTCTATCTTCAAGTCTAGCTTGAGGTCTTAGCCCTCATAGTTCACTCTTTAGGATTCTTGTGTCTTAGTCATCCTCATGTTTCCTCATGCATGCATGCTCATAGAAAATTTGAGTTTTTTCAAAAATATGATTTAGTTAAATTGATTGCTTCATGATTATGTGCATTTGAGTATGATCTTGCATGTTTGTCTTACGAAAAGATGTTTTAAAAAGAGTATGCTTTAGCTTGGAGATGAAGTTTCCTCCTCGGATATGTGCATTTATGTGATTGCATTCATGTTGGGCTTCTAGGTCCAGTTCTTATCTTACTTATGATAGTTTGAATATGTTTTATCTTGGTGTCGAGGTTCCTCCTTGGTTATGTGCATTTTGATGAAGTTGCATTGATGATTGGGTTGTTAGTTTCTCTCCTACTCTTTTCGTGATAGTTAGAATCTCATTCGAGAACGAATGATCCCAAGAGGGAGATAATGTAACACCTCAAATTTCAAAAAGGGTAAAAATTTAAATTTTTCACAACTTGGTGTCAGCAACGGCGACACCATCCACGGACCGCAGGTGGGACGACGGTCTATAGGTTGTGGTTGTGGCTGGTCAGTTCAATTTTTCCAAAATGTTAAGTTCTAGTACTTGTTCAACGGTCCACCAGGACGGCCTGTCATCCACTCCACAAGCCATAGATATGGTTCATAGGTGAGTCAAACTTAGAAAGATTTCATAGTCAGAATTCGAGAACGATGACCATGGCCTAGGATCTGTAGACTTAACTATGGTCCATAAGAAGGGATACGTCATTGTTGGCCCAGTAATTGAGTCTCTAAATTCAACTAAGGGTAAATAGGACGGTCCGTAGGTTGAGCCACGGACCGTGGTTTGCCACCGTCGTTGACAATGACAGTTATTTTGAAATAAAGGGATTTTGGGTCAACTTCAAACGGTCATAGCTTTTAGCACAAAATGATATAGGTGGCCCATAACCTATCAAATTAAAGATAAGTGAATCCTCTTTCCAACCTTACCGAGTTTGCTAAAATTCAAGCCCCGAGTAAAAAGTTATGCTCATTTTAGTGAAGCCTTGTCGGGCAGACCATGAACGATGGACCCAATCGACGGACGATAGTCCAAACGATGGTCCGTCAGTCTCGCAGTAGATGACATTCGATCGTTTTTGAGTCGGGGGTTATTGAGTCTTTCCAATTGTTTTAACTCAATACTGTGTCATTTTGCTCTCTAATAGAAGCCTATATAATGATTTTAAACCCCCAAATTACCCAAACCCAATTCATTCTCTCAAATTCTCAAAAGAAGATCAAACTCTTCCTCTCAAATATTTCTCTCTTTAAAAGTTGAAGGAGAAAGCTAGGGTTTCAAGATCAAGCCTCCTAATCCTCCATTGCTTTAAGCTTTTGGCATGAAGGTATGATAGTTTTCATCCATGGATTCCTTCCATTCATGGAGTTCCTAAATATTCCTATTTTCAAAGTTAGAAATCCCCAATTGAGTTAGGGTTTTCTTCAATTCCATGGGTTCTCTTGATTATTTATTTAAATAATTGAATTATGATCCCTTATGCATGAATTGATGAAATACTATGATATCATGATGATTCCTCTATGAACCCATGAAATACCCATGTTTTCCAAATTATGATCATATGAAAGTAGGTTTTGAACCTTGAAAGGTGAATTATGGAATAATTATACATGTTCTTATGAAATCTATGCAAAGGTTTTAAGGATGATTTGAGAGTAAAGTATCAATGATGATGTTGTTGATGTGTTGTTGAATGAATTTCTCATAAACACATAAAAGTATGATTGTGAAAGGTTTTCTCACATAGTAAAGGGTTCTAAGGTTGAAAGGTCTTCTCAAAGATAAAGATCTATCCTAATGAAAACTAGCTTGGATTGGTTATTGAATGATACCTTTCCATGGATGACTTATGGCTTAGCTTGTATTTGCAAGATGACGTGCCCTTCCTAGGATAATAAGAACAAGTAAGAAATGACTATTCCATGGGATCTATGCTTAGCACCGAGAGGATATTGAGGTGGAAGATCTCCCGTTAGTAGAGGTTGGGTTTCTAGAAGCAATCTGCTTATCACTTACCTATGTGCCCCAATAGGATGATTGTTTAGATAGAAATTAGCTAATGGATCCACTTTAGCTCAGATTCATGGTTCTACCTTGGCAAGTAGGACAACCCTTTTCTGTGTGGGAGACACCGGGGGATCATGTTATAGCTCACATGGTCTTTATGTCCATTAAGTCTAATTCCCACAATAATAATGAACTAAGGTTACTTCAAGAAGCATCTCACATGTGTTCAAAGTCGGTTTTACTTGCATTGATCGTGATTTCATTGTATGTTTTCTAACCTTCTTATCTTATGTTTGACTTGGTATTTGCATATCATGAAAATGTCCGTTTTAGCATGATTTCATACTTTTATGCATGGCTATCATACTTAGTGCATTTTTGTACTGACGCATACCTTGCCTAGATTTCCCCAAATGTAGGGTCTGACATTCAGGGTTCTCAATTTCGTGGCTGGAGGTTGTTGGAGAGATTTCAAGTTGTGGTGAGTTCTCATGTTCCAAGGACTGAGCTTGATTTCCTTTTTGTCTTTACTTTCAGTGTTTGAACTTGATGTACGGGCTACATCCCGATAAACTCTTATTTACTAGATGGCTTTGAGACGATGTTTAGATTTTTGCTTTTCTCTATAAAACTTTTATATGTTGAAACTGTCTCTTAAATATTTTAAACTCTATTATCTTGTATGATGTATGCTAAGTGGCTTGTATTGGGCCTTTCGGGGTCTTGTACGTCATGTCACGTCTAGGGTGTACCTTGGGTCATGATAATGGTGCTCTGGCAAGGGTGGTACTCCGGCGGTGAGCTGGCCAGAAAGATGAAAAACAGTGAAGAGACCTTTTTTTTATCTAAAAATTATTAAACCCTATCCTAAAATATTTTATCCACCATCTAACTTTGTGGCCAAGAAATTGTTTAAATATAAAATTGAAAAACACTTTAGTACAATAACATGATCTTAAATCGTGGGCCAAAACACCGATTAATAAAATATCTGTGTAGGCAATTCTTATCCGATTTTAATGTATTTCTAGATTGTGGTAAAAACAAAAAATGAATATTAGTAATAGTGACAAATAAAATGAATATTAATAAATGTAACGAATAAAATGAATGACATGTAAAAAATGTAGTTTCATGAAAAATAAGTTGCCTCGTTAAAAACCTTACCAGGAAAACCCAATTGGGATAAAACCATGGTTAGGAAAAAGAGTACAACACGTATTTTTCTACCCCTGATAAAAATTTTATCTAATAATTCGGAGCCGATGCATTCCAACCTTATATTATAACTTCTCAAATATTGATGTCGGGAATCCTTAGTGAATAAGTTTACAAGATTATCACTTGAACGAGTCTTTGAATGTTTGTCTCATCATTTTATTGATGATCATCTCTGAACAAGAATTTTGGTGAAATATTCTTTGTCTAATCTACTTTGATTGTATCCTCCCTTCAATTGAACTATATATTATTTTCGTATATGGTGGCTGAAATATCATTTTCCAAAATAAAATCACATATTTTCTTAATATGATAGATCATGATTCCAACCAAACACACTCCCGACTTACTTCATAGATCAATATTACTTCTGCATGGTTTGAAGAAGTGGTTACTAATGTTTGATTCTTTGAATGCCAAGATATTGTTGTGCCTCCATGTGTAAACAAATAGCCCATTTGGGATTGATCTTTATGCAAATCAAATAAATATTTTGCATATACATAATCAAATCATTTATGATTCGAAGATTCATCATTTCAATTTTATTGAAGCTCGTCTTTTTTTCTCAAAGAAAATCACCCATCTTCTATGTGTTGAGTCACTTGCTTTATTAGTTTCTTGTCATAACTTGAATGATAATATGACAATCCCTTCACATAACTTTCGTTGTGTATATCAAATAATCTTATGGTATTTGTATAACGAACAATCTGTAAGTGCATCAATTGCACTAATACATGTAATTTTTAATCATTTTCGTGAGATCAAAAAGATTTTTTCTCTATGTTAAGCAATCTTAGAACCATTGGGTACTCAATGGAATTGTTTTAAGGCCTTTTACATCTTTCAAAAAATTTCATATAACCTTCATCGTCTAGTTAGACATGATAACCATTCATTATACATTTTCAAGTATTTTATCTACTGCCTTACTGAAATAATTCTCATTGCATCCACTACCGGAGAATATATCTCCATTTAGTAATGTAAGGATTTTTGCGAAAATCCTTTACGTCCCGAGGCAAATATCGTACTTTATATCTTATGGTTATACTTTTGCACAATGATTCATTTGTACCCCACTGACATATATTTTGATCTATGAACTATAAGTTCAAAAACATCTCTTTCTAAGTGAAACAAAATATACTTGAATTGTAACACCTCGGCCTTAGAAAGGGCTAAATTTAGAAAGATTTAATTTGGAAAGAGCTAATTTGCGATTTGTTCAAGTTAAGCTTAAGTTGTGAGTTTAAAGTCAACTTCAAACAAACATAACATTCAGTACATGATGAGTTAGGTGGTTCATAAGATATCAAATCAAAGGTCTTTGAATCCTCTTTCCAACGCCATCGAGTTTGCTAAGTTTCGAGTTCAGATGAGGGAGATATGCCCAAATTAATGAGGGGTATTTTGGTCTTTTCCTTACCCTATAAGCTTTAAACATTTTTATTAATATTTTAGGGGACAGAACTGATTTGAGTCAGTTTTCACAAACCTAAATACGCTTAGGGTTTTGAGAAGAGTTCAAGAGGAGAAGAGAGGAAAGGTTCAAGGGTTCGTCAAGGTTCTTGAGATTTGTCGAGGAATTTCGTCAAGGGTTGATCCCTAAGAGGTATGTAAGATTCCATAGCTATGGGATCATTCATCCATAAAGATTGAGAAATTTAAGTTCTTGAGGTGTTGTTCTCCATTGTTGAATTATGATATTTGGTTGAGTTCTTGAGGCGAGGATCTTGTTAATGAGTATTGTTCTTGGAGGTTTTAAATATATTTTCATGTAATTACGTTAAGTAAAATCTAAGAGGGTTTGGAAGAAACCATTCGATTTTAAGCGAATTAGGGTCAGAAATGACAAACAAAAGTCGTCAGATTTTCTAGGCAGGGGGCTGGCACGCCGTGCCAGCAGTGTGCCAGAAAGTTGCCTCTGAAGTTAAGGGGTTGGTGCCAGGGTCGTCTGCTCCGTCTGACTCATTTTAAAGTGTACCTTCACTCCTTTCTAATTCTAACTACTCTAAACTACATTTAAACATCGAGAGATCCTTCATAACATGAATCATAACCCTTGAATTCATAATTCAAATTCAAGGTAGAGTTAAGAGTAAAGTCTTGAGAGTTCTTTCAAGTCTTTTTGAAAAGTCTTTTACAATCTTTTAAAACTTGATTTAAGACTTGAGTATGAGGATGAGGAGAGTCGATTTTCATTTTTTAAAATGAATATATGTGAACTAAGTATTCCCATGAGTAAATGTTTTTACATTTAAAATGAGAGGAAACATCGATTTCCAAATGAGTTCCTGAGGAGTTTTGAGTACTATCTCTTTTAAGAGAAACCTTTTGAGCAATAATCTCAAAATTTGAGGATGAGGAAATGTTTTTCAGCATATGAGCAGAGCTATATTATTGGGAGAACTATTGAGCACCGATATGGGGATGAGTTCAAACAACTCAAAGTCCTCATAAACCATGTAGCCAACGTGGGTAGAAAAGGGTAATAATTTTTAGATGATTCCTTATTTCTTTTTAAGCATAGTTTAGTGGATCAAATTAGTTGAGGATGTCTTATACTCTGGCAAGGTATAGGATAGTTTTGGAAGTGTGGTCGAGACGTTGTATCATCACATAGCTCATAGTGATGGTTGTGGGTTAGAGAATCTCCCAAATTTAGTTATTTTGTATCTTTACATAAAACTAAGTTAATATTGTATTTTTAAATACATTGAGTTGTTATCTACTATTTCAAATACTTTATATAAACTCCATTTTTATTGTTATTTTTATACTGTATTTAGTTGAGTATCCATGAGTTGATGTTGAGTTGAGTAGATTTGAGGTGAGTATGTTTCCTTCTTTCCAAGTTCAAGCTTTTATGTTATGTTCAGTGTTCCCCTTACATGCTCGTACATTCAATGTATTGATGTCATTTAGCTTGCATCATTTCATGAAGCAAATACAGGAGATCAAGGTCATCAACAGGTGCTTCGTTGATACCATAGCAGTTCGAGTTAGCTTTGGTGAGCCTCCTTACTTCTGGATAATTCCATATACTTTTCAGTTTTGTTAGGATGTCGTGGGTCTTGTCCCGACTTCCATCTTTGTCATTTAGAGGCTTCATAGATAGACAGTAACAGTTGAGGAGTATATTCATTTCTTTATTAAATATTTTAAAGACTTGAGTTGCCTATTTCTAACTAGTTGAATATTCTATTATATTTTGAGTTATTCATTTGAGACATTTGAGTTAAAGCTTGATATTTGAGTTCATCTTATGTTGAGTAAGTCTTTCACTGCGAGTTGAGACAGGCCAAGGGTTTGCTTGGGGCCAGCAATGGTTGTCGAATGTCGGCCACGTTCAGGGTTTAGGCTCGGGGCTTGTCAAACTTGGTTTCAGAGCTAGGTTTTCAAGAGTACTAGGGATTATTTGAAGTCGTGTTTGTAGAGTATTAGTTATCGGTGTGAAGCACGCTACATCTATAATTAGGAGGCTGCGATATTTAGGAAATATCTCACTTCTTCCATACTCTTTCCTGCAATAAAGTTCAACTCTAAAAATTTCCCTTATAATTTGTGCTTGCGTGTATCTTTCAGATCATGCCTCCACGAAGAGTTGTTCGAGGTCGTCCTTCTAGGAGGAATGTTGATCTCCAGGATCAAGGAGTACCCAATGCACCAGAAGTGCAACCCCAAGAAGAGGTCACTAATGTTGAGTTCCAGGATGCTATCCGGATGTTGAGTCAAGTTGTGACCAACCAAGCTAGACAACACAGAGTGAATCGACAGGATGTGGCTGATACATCAAGGATCTATGAGTTCTAAAGGATGATTCCTCCAGACCTCACCGGTTCAAGTGTTAGTGAGGATCCAAAAAACTTTGTGGAAGAGTTGCAGAAAGTGTTTGAGGTGATGCATGTTGCAGATGTTGAACGTGTGGAACTAGTTGCATACCAACTCAAGGGTGTTGCTAGGATCTGGTATGACCAATGGAAGAAGAGTAGAGCTGAAGGAGCACCAATTGTGAGTTTAGCTATGTTTGATGGTCCTTTCATGGGGCATTTCTTTCCCGGTGAGCTGAGAGAAGCAAAGGTAAGAGAATTCCTTAAACTTAAGTAGGAATCCATGAGTGTGCATGAGTACAACCTCAACTTCACTCAACTGTCCCGTTATGCTCCGGAGATGGTTGTTGATATGAGGAGCAGGATCAGCTTATTTGTGTCTGGGTTGTCTCAGTTTTCAAGAAAAAAGAAAAGACTTTGGTTTTCAAAAATCAACTTAACTTAGGTTTTAAAGAAAAATCGATTTTCAAAGAGAGTCGCCGAACACGAACAACAAACCGAGAATACTTTGACAGAATTTGGGTTGCGACCTTCTAGGAACTTTGAATCAGTGAGCTAAATATGAAATTCTTAGGAATGGAACGACTATTCCCAAACCTTTGTGAGGTATATTTCGTGAGTAAATTTTGGTTGACTTTCTATACCATTTCTCAATTTTCTTCCTAACTTTTTCCCAACTTTAACAAAGAAAAAGAGGAGGGTTTATATAAGGGAATTCTAGGGCAGATTTGGGGGAAAAATATGATGGCATTTCGGGTAAGAACAAGGGAATTTTGGAATCCCCACTCGAAAATATCTGTTGTTTGTACAAAAATTCTTCAAATTCCCAACAAATTCCAACGACTAAACAACAAGGGTCATTGATCTTGACGCTAGGATGAGCGAATCATTGATATCGCTCCACCTAGCACTAGCGCTTGTACGAATTGTCGAGGGAGTGAGGAAGACGATGAGAAAATGCAGTGTACTGTTGTACGCATAATTGGTGGTGTGTACACGACGTGAAGTCGCCGTGAATATTGACACCGTACCTAGACGTTGCTTGCCTCTAGTGAACATTGGGATGGAAAATCAAATTGTTCTTGGAATATTCTTCTTGGAGTTGCGGAAATTATGAACGTTGGGTGCTCTTCGTCTTGACACCGTGAACTTGCTGACAAGGACGCGTCAGGATTTGTGTTGTTGAACGTGAAGTTTCCTGGGTCTTCTCTTGTGAACACAAAATTTGGGTCGGGTTGGGTGTTACTTGGTGGGTTGGGTATTGAGGTTTTAGAGGAATTAGCCTACTGATGTAGCTGTTGTATTGGGTGCTGAAATTTAGAAGGGAAAAATGGCCCATGAACTTTGGTCTTGCAATTAAGTTGAAGAATAACTAAAATTGCAATTAAGAAAATGATTGTATGAATTTCAATCATAGCCAATCGAAATTAATAATCTAGACAAATGAGTTTATTTGATGATTCGACTAAAACTAAACAAGACGAATTAATAGAAATTAATTAATGAGCTTCTTAATCTTAATGAAATAAAATAATTAACTTGATTATAAAATAATTAAACTAATTAATTCAAAAATTATAACTATAATTCAAACTAACTAAATTAACAAAATATTTAGTTTAAAAATGTAATTCTTTTGATATGATATTCAAATATTTATGAAATATACTAGTTGTATATAAAATTATACAAAATATATTATTTATTTAAAAATATTGTAAATATGACTAAAATTACTTTAAGAACTTGAAAAATAATTGAATTTTTTAAAGTTAATTATTGCAAATTGCTTGAAATCTAAGAAGCTCAAAAATTAATTCCTATCGAGGAGGGTCAAAATTGGGTGTCAACAACTATCCCTCATTTGACTTGGATTGATGAAAGAAATTCGAGGAAAATGAAATTGACGAATCATATTTTGACCGACCACATCTTCATCTTTAAGTAAAAGGATTTTGGTACGGACTTTAGAAAAAACCACATGCCTTATGATAGGGGTGTGGTTTGATTGTGGTGGAAGTCGCTCCTCAGCTCGGGTCCTAAGAGTTTGACTCTCCTCTTCGGACTATGTCCCAGTTCGCTGCTAAGAAAAAGCACCACGTTGTGATGCATCCTTGTTTATGTTGTCCGCACCTGTGGTTTGATTTGAGAATTCATCCTCTTGGATGCTCTCGACAAAGACTGAGATAAAACTCATTAGCATAAAAATGTAATTCAAATGGAGAGACATCGTCTTTTACCATGTTGACACTTAGTCGCTCTCCTTGGACATTTAACATCAATTTCTTCAACTTGACGTTAGGCCAATAAAACTTGTATTTCATATTTGCAATATAATTCTTCAAATGTACTCTTCTTTTAATACCTATCAAAGTAATAAAATATAGACTAATGTAATATGTTGATGGCTCTCTTGATGACGTTCTTGCAAATGAAAATAATGATGATGATTCTTCATTGGTAAGATGACGATAATCCACTGGTAAGATGATGCCGATCCATTGATAGGATAATGCTGCTACATGATAGGATGATGCTGATACTTCATCAATAGGATGATGATGTTGATGATCCATTGGTAGGATAACGATGATTTATTGATAGGATGACGATAATGATAGAATGATGATGCTGCTCCATTGATAGGATGATGATGATGCTCTATCGATAGGATGATGATGTTGATGCTCCATTGGTAGGATAATGATGCTTCATTGATAGGATGGCGATAATCCATTGGTAGAGTGATGTTGATCTATTGGTAGGATGATGTTGCTCCATCGATAGGATGATAATGCTCAATCGATAAAATGATGATTGACAATGATCTATTGATAAAATAATACTGATGAAGATCCATTGGTAGGATGATGATAATAAAGATTCGTCGGTAGGATGATGATGATGATGATGATGATCCGTCGGTAGGATAATGTTGATCCATTTGTAGAATAATGTTGATGATCCATTGGTAGGATAATGCTGATCCATTGGTAGGATAATGATAATGAAGATCCATCGGTAGGATGATGTTGATCCATTGATAGGATTATGTTGATCCATTAGCAGGATAATGCTGATCCATTGGTCGGATAATAATGATAAAGATCCGACGGTAGGATGATGATGATGATAATGATGAAGATCCGTCGGTAAGATGATAATATTCCATTGATAAAATCATGATGATGCACTCTAGGTGATGGTATTATCTCATTTGATAATACTCTAGGAATGTCCATTCGGGTGATAAAGATAATGTCCCTCTAGGTAGTTCACATTACCACGTCTGATATCGATGGGATTTTGTCATATTCTTCAAACGTTCTTGATGCTGAAAAATGTAATCTCGTGTCATCGAAGATGCTTGTATATGTGGAGAGTGATGCTTTCACCTGTTCCTATTTTGAACACTTTATTTTCGTTGTGACCAATGTTTTGCTGAGAATTTAAACGAGGTGTTGTTACTCGTATTAAGAACTCTTTCTTTTCTTCTGAAAAACTTCAATGACTTTCCTGCATCTACAAAAATGTTGTTTATTTTGGGGAGCTCCTCGCCCTTTTGACTTTTTCATATTCGTTGAACGGAGGAATATGATGAACTTGAGGCAATCTTATAGACCTACATCCACAGAAAAATTGTTAGTTTTTAAAATAAACTGATATGTGTTGACTTCTTCAATCGCTTGTTCCTTGTCTCGCTATCTTCAGTTGATCACTCAGATCTCTTACTTCTCAATAGAAAAGACAACATTTTATGCAAAAATATTTGAAACATATAAATAAAACCTTTAAGAAAAAGATTTTCAAAAAGTTGTAATTGAAAAAGGTCATAGTCAAGTGTCATGTCACGTCACGTCAAGCTTAAATGAACGTCCTTGGTTTGAAACTTTGGTGTGTCTGATAGCTTATTCTGGAGAATTCAAAAATCCTTAAAGCTTGGGATATTTCTGACACGGTCCTCCCGAAATCTACTATAATTAGGAAGTTTTGTAGTTGACTCTGAAATCCAACGATGCGGGAGATTGTTGAAGTTGACTATGAACTTTAACGATGTCAGATATCATTTGAAGTTAGTTTTAAACTTCTAATCATGCTCAAAATATTTGAAATTGACTACAAACTTCTAGTGATGCTTGAAGAAATTTTTGAGGCCATCCTAAAAAAATTTGTCCCAGTTAGATGTCTTGGAGTATCTCGAACTGTTGATATATGACTTGTAGAATTTTTGAGACCCTCTCAAAAATTATGTCCCTATTGCAACTTTCAATGTATCTTCAGTCTCGACTTGTTGGAGAGATCCTATTCTTGAGAATTTTGAGTCTCTCTAAAAAATCATGTCCCAGTTTTTATTGTAAAGAAAATAGAAATCTTACGGGAGATATGACCGAACCAATGTGGCACCTACGTATCCCGTTGATGCAGGAATCAGGTCAAATGTAATTCCCCCTCGAAGATTAACAAAAAATAGGAAATTAAACGAGGAAACAACCGAGGTTGACATAGGCTGCCTACGTATCTCATTCTTGAGAATTCTGGTCGAACATAGTTCAAGTACAAGGAAATATTAAAAAAGGATAATGGGGTGACCGAGGCTGACACAGGCCTCCTACGTATCTCATTTTTGAGTATTCAGGTCAGACATAGTTCATTACAAATTATAATTTTCTAACTATAGAACATAAGAAGATTACAAACAAATGATGCGATTACAAGGAAAGAAATAAAAGAAACTCTGAATCTTCAAATATAATAGCTCTTGATAGCATCTGCATCGATTGGCAACTTGAGATGAATGTCTATGCTCAACTACGACATGTCATCAAACAACTGTATCGATGTATTGTCTAGGCAAACTGATGAGTTTTCTTTTCTGAGTTTCCGTCAAATAGACATTGATTCGTGTTTCTTTGACACATTCATTTTCTTCTATATTCTCGTCCAAATTCGACTTATCCTAATTCTCGAATTGTTTCAAATCTTTGATAGGGTGTTCAAATGTCATGATCTCCTCATTATACTCTTCAAACTCATATTTATCTACCTCATTTTGTTCATTCAACTTGTGACATGACATGATATTGACAGGTTTAAAAAATTATTTTTACAAAAACAAAAAACAAAGATTGTTAGATAGAAAGAATTAAAGCAAACAAAATAATTTTCGCAATAGAAGAGGCTTTCATTGAAAATAAGGTAATACGAACTTTGGCCATGACCATAGGTCATGCAATAGAAGAGGCCTTCATTGAAAATAAGGAAATACAAACTTTGGCCATGACCATGGGTCATTTTGCCTTTTTCATAACATTACGAGGGAAATTAAAACATAATCAGATAAAATGACATAAAAGGCGGGTCCCAAGACTCATTCGAACTACCACTGATTTCCAAAATAGCATAGGATTCATCTTTGTCTATCAAGATGAGCGAGAAATCAGGAGCAAAGTGGAAGTCCAATTAAGAACTTGCTCCATTGGCTCGGCGTCTCGTATGCTTGATGTCTCGATCAACTCCTTCAGCACAATATCACCTTCTTTGAATAAATTTTTGATTCCTTCCCCTAGAATATTTTGCATTGGAAAAGACTCGTTAAGTGAGGCAATGACTATGTAAAAGCTTGATCGATCTTCTGCTTGTTTTGACCCTCTTTCGGCACTAAAGCAAAAGTTTGATGAGGTGCCATGATCACAAATTTGGATTTCTCTCTTTTGGTTGGAGAGGCTACAACTTTCTAAAGCATTTCAAGGTTGACTGAGACTATAATTTTCTCCACATTCAAATCTTCTTCGACTACAATCATATTAATAGTCACCCCTCCATGATTCGACACAGGGTTACTATTGACATTAGGAGTGGCTTTCTGAAGAGTGACGACCTTTTGATCTATAAAGTCTTGAATTTTATGATTCGAGTTGATACAATCCTTAGTACTATGTCCAGTACCTCCTGAATGGTAAGCATAGTGAAGATCGGAAACTTGGAGTTGACATTGATATTTTTTGGGTAAATTGTCTATATCAGGCCAGATGATTTCAATCTCTCAAAAAGTTATGTTCGGCTCTCAATCAAGAGAGTGAAGACTCTAGCAGGTTTCTTCTCAAGATTTGGGCGATGAGGATTGTAATTATTTTGTGGAGGTGGAGGTACTTGATGGTAGTTTGGAGAATTTTGATAACTTTATGGTGGCGTTTGGAAATTTGGGTATAACTAGGCTCGTTAATTTGGTTGTGGAGCTTGGTAATTTGGAGGGGTATTTTGGTAATATAGAGGTGGAGTTTGGTAACTTGATTGGATATTTGAACAATTAGCTGATGGAGCTTGGTAATATGGATGGGTATTTTGGTAATGTGAAGGTGGAGTTTGGTAAACAGGAGGTGGAATTTGGTAACTTGGTGGTGGAGTTAGGTAATTAGGAGGTGGAATTTGGTAACTCGGTGGTGGAGTTTGATAACCTGATTGGGTATAACAAGTTGGATATGAATTTTGTGGAGCTCGAGGATAATCTGAAGTGTCTTTTTCCATGAGATGCGTAGGAAATAAAATACACATCCTTTCTTTTCTTCTTCAACAATCCTTAAGATTCAGTTGGGGCGGCAACGTAAGAAATCTTTTCGGTTTTAAGCCCATCCTCGATAGTCTCACTTACCTTGAATATCTCCGCAATTTTTTCTCCAATGAGCAACATTATCATGTCATAATAATCTGGTTCTTAAATGCGTATGAACACTTCAACAATCTTCTTCAATCCTCTTCTCATACATGGGAGGTCGAACCCGGGCGGCCTTTTTCCTCCATCTATACACATATTCATGATAGATTTCAGTGGATTTCTATTTGATCTTCTCTAAAGAATATCGATCAAAAATGATCTCCACATTATAGGCGAACCGTTCGACGAAATCCTTAGCTAGTGCATTCTAGGTAGACCACTGTTTTATCTTTTGGGAGGTAAACCACTCCAACGCTTCTCCATTTAAACTTCGGCTAAAGAGCCGCATTAACAAGGCTTCATTCCTGCCAACTCCTACGAGTTGGTCAATGGATTTTCGGTTCCTCCAAAAGTGTTGAACTTCGACACATTGAACCCTTCTGGAAGATCCAAGTTTGGATGGATGCACAAAACTTCGTAATTGAACCCAGTGACTTATGGAGTATAATGCAACTCCTTCATGGCTTTCATGATCTCCTCTTTTATATTATGTTTGGCCTTTTCTTCCTTGGATCTCCACTCTTTTTCCTGCTCATCATAATGATCGAGTTCAGAATAATTAGTGCAAGGTTCATTTTGGACTTGGATTTGGAAAGTAGGTTTTGGAGGCAAGGGTGGAGCGGTGGAAGGATTTTGGGTGTTTTGAGGAGCTTGATATATCTGGGGGAATTCTTGAGCGTTGGTATTTTGGTTTTAAGGATGGGGGAAAGTCTGAGCATTGTTCGTATTTTGGTTTTGAGGAAGAGGGAAGGTTTGAAGGTTGGAATTTTGAGAAGGAGGTGGTGCTTGATACGAGGTGGTGGCGTGATGGGGATTGGGGGTAGTTAAGTCAATGGTGGAAGGATTCTGAATAGGGTTAGAAGGTGGGTTAATGAAATGTTATGTGCTTAAATTCAGAGGAGGAAAGTAGAGTGGAGGTCTTTCATCGCCTAGAATGTTGGCGATGATACCCAATTTTGGCAAATCTTGCTTTTTCTGGATCTCAACCCTTAACTCAGCAATTTGTTGCATCAGTTGCGCGATCAACTCATTTTGTTCAGCAGTAGAGGGCTGGACTATAGCAACTTCGGTCAAGCCAATCTCTTCACTGTTGTCAACCATTGTTGCTTTTCCTTTTAGTAGAATTCAGTTAGGGAAGGAATCTTTAAGAGCTTTGGATCTTGTAAAGGTTGTTCGGCCAGCTTATCAACACAGATCAGTTCTAAGTACCTGACAAAAGAAAAATAACTTAAAAGGTAAACGTGTTAGTGCTTGAAGGTGATAAATAGTACAAGATATCACACATAGGTGCAAACACACAAGAGTTGCTTCATTCGAAGATAAACTCGTCCACAAGTCTAGAAATAGCTAAATAGACAGAAATTTTTCTATTTCATTTTGGAATTAGTGAATCAAAGAAGTTGACTTTCGCGGAGCCAATGTCCTTTTATACTTCTAATTTTTGATTGAGATGAAATTCCAATCTCCTTGCGAGAGTTGAAAAATATAGAATTTCTCAAAAATAGGGGTCGAGCCTTGAAAGGTTGTTTACGTATCTCACGAACGAGAATTCAGGTCCTACGTAGTTTGACTAGCTTAAATCTCTTTTTGATTTGAGATAAAGAATCGACCCTTTTGATATGAGAGAGTAAAGTTTGAAAAAAAATGAAGTTCAAATTTTATTGGGAAACTAAAGATTCGAAGAATATTTGGACGCACTTTTGATAGTGACTTGATATTTTTTCTTAAGAGTTCTAAAAACAATTCGAAGAGGAGTGAGCTAGAATATCTCCAAATAAAGCAACATATTCACACAAACAGTTATAACACGTAAACAAATATTGCGCGTTCTAAACAGATATGTGGCCCTTTTTGTGCCAAGGGTAGGCCTAACGATTTGAAGAATGTATAACGTCGTTTGAAACATTTCATTGCCCCAAAACCCAAATTTATACAAGCCTTATGAATAAAACTGAACGGGATACATAATAGGGAAAAGGGAATACAAATAATCAGTCCCACGCAGGGATACCATCCTAAGTTATGCCTCAATGGGAGGTCTTTCGATCTTGATTTCCTCTCCTCTCCGAATGTCGATGCCTTTGTTTGCAATGATAAACTGGATCCTCTTTCGACTCGAACAAACTCTTAAACTCCCAACCCCAAGAGACAATGTTTTTCCAAATGACTTATACAACCTTCAAATTTAAACACATAAGTATGAACGCCTGTTTAATCTGTGGGCCGTTTTGGACTCAAGGTGGTCTCTCTAATGGGCCCAACACACCTTGGGTGTTGGGTCAACTTTGTAACGACTCGAGAGCACCCCTTAGCTGTTACATGCGTATTCGACCTCTCGGAGGTCTCATACAAGCCTTAGCATTCATTCATCGCATAGATCATAAAAATCATTAAGAGTTTAAAACTTTTATTCAATAAAACTATAAGACTTCAAGAGTCATCAACATTTGAAAACATCAATACACAAGCGGAACTACTAAGTCTCTTTAGCCAATCTTAGACAAGAACTAAAAACGTACTAAGGGACACGGCCCTTGAAAAATGAAATGAAATTTAAGTGTCTATTACAATGACTAAGAAACTTCTAAACATAGTCCTCGAATCTTGAGGACATACCAAAGACTTGGAAGAGTGAAGCAATTCAAGCAACTCCAAAGCACAATCTCCTCCTAGTTACCACAAC
>JAJOOR010011487.1:0-41362 GCA_036250505.1 Solanum acaule
TTATAGAATTTATGAACTAATTATTAGGTTGAACTTTAGAAATGTTGATAAAATATAGTCTTTATGAACTATTTAATTAAGCTTGAACATAATTTGAACTTAATTTGAAGTTTGAATTACTTGAAATCTTGAAACGAAATTTGAAAGTCTTTAAATTGTGATTTAGATATTTTTGAACGTTAATTTAAGTTTGTTGTTTTATATTTTGTGTAGCTTCTTTATAATGTTTTGGGATTGATTGGGTTGAATTGAATTGCTTTTGCAGGTGGGCAACAGAAACTGGTAGTTTCTGCTGTCAAAAAAATTGCAGAAAAAGCGACGGACAGGGTGGTTTTGTCCATCGCTTTTCTGGATTTTATTTTTGAAAAAAACCTAGAAAAGCGACGGACAGGGTCCTTTAGTCCGTCGCTTTTCTGGGTTTTACTTTTGAAAAATCCAGAAAAGCGACGGACAGGGTCTTTTAGTCCATCGCTTTTCAAGATTTAAAAAAAATTAAAAATTAAGAAAAACGACGGACTTCGTCTCTTTTTGAAGATTAAAAAAAATAAAAAAAGCGACGGACGGCGTCGCATTTGTAAAAAAAAAAATTTTTTTTTAAAAAAAAAGCGACGCTATCCGTCGTTTTTGAAAAGTGTCGAGCCAAAAAGCGACGAGATTGACTGCGTCGCTTTTCCGTCGCTTTTGGCCAAAAAAGCGACGCAGCCCGTCTCTTTTTGGCAATTTTTTAGTAGTGTTTAAACATGGCAAGGGCACTCAGGTTTCAAGCTTCTGTCCCTCTGAAATTTTGGGGAGAATGTGTGCTTACTTCTGTGTATCTTCTCAACAAACTCCCCACCAGATCACTCCACTACAAGACCCCTTTTGAAATTCTCTACTCTACTCCTCCCTCTATGTCTCATATCAGAACCTTTGGGTGCTTGTGCTATGCTTCTAGTCCCAAGTTATCTAACAATTTTTCTCCTAGAGCTATACCAACTGTTATGCTAGGATATTCACTCACTCAAAAGGGTTACATTCTTTATGACTTGCACTCTCATTCCCTATTCGTAAACAGACATGTTGTGTTTAAGGAAGATGTGTTTCCCTTTAAAGACACTCAATCTTCCTCTGATCCTATTTTTCCAGTGCTCACATTTGTTTGTCATGATCCTCACATTCCAGTAGCTTCTATATCACCTCCTGTGCCAATATCACCTTATGTACCATCAGCTTCCTCTAGTCCTCTTGTACCTACATCTTCTGCCCTAAATGATCATCCCTCTCCTCCTGCTTCAAACCCAATCAATGCACCTACTCCTGCTTTACCTCCTATAAAATCTTCCAGACATAGTAAACCACCCCTTTGGCTTCAAGATTTTGTCACTAAATCTAAAAGCACCACATGTTCCTTTCCCTTGTCCAATTACATGTCATATACACACCTCTCCCCTTCCTATTCTTCCATTATCTCTGCATATTCAGCTATCACTGAACCTTCTTCATACAAAGAGGCTGCTCTTGACCCTCAGTGGGTTCATGCCATGAACTTAGAGATTGCTGCCTTGGAAGACAACAACACTTGGACTTGGGTAAATTTCCCTCCTGGTAAGAAACTTATTGGCTGGAAGTGGGTGTACAAGGTGAAGAACAAGGCCACATGTGAGGTTGAGAGGCTGAAGGCAAGGCTGGTTGCTAAGGGGATTAGTCAGCAGGAAGGCTTAGATTATGGTGAAACCTTTAGTCCTGTTGTCAAAATGGTCACTGTCCGAACAATTATAGCCTTGGCTGCTTCCAAAGGGTGGTGCATTCATCAGATGGATGTTCATAATGCCTTTCTCAATGGTGATCTTGTGGAAGAGGTGTACATGTATATTCCGACTGGGTTTGCTAGACAGGGGGAGCTTACTACTAAGGTCTGCAAACTACACAAGTCCATATATGGTCTTAAACAGGCTCCTAGGCAGTGGAACTTGAAGCTAACTGAATCCTGGGTGTCCTTGGGGCTTCATCAGTCACTATGACTACTCCCTATTCATCAAACAAGCTGCAGGTGCCCTAATCATTGTGCTTGTCTATGTAGATGATCTATTGATCATTGGCAGTAATCAAAGTCTTATAAATAATACTAGGAGTGATCTGAAAAGGCAATTCAAGATGAAAGATTTAGGGGAACTCAAATTCTTCCTAGGCATTGAAGTGGCAAGGTCTAGTAAAGGCATTTAGTTGTCTCAAAGGAAGTATGCACTGGAATAAATAGCTGAATGTGGCCTAGGGGGAGCCAAACCTGCAGGTACTCCACTTGAACAAAATCAGAAATTAACTTCTGTAAAATATGATGAGTGTTTTCCACATAAAGGTGAAGATCCTATATTACAAGATCCAAATAGATATCAGAGGTTGGTAGGTAGACTTCTATATCTAACCATGATCAGACCTGATCTAGCTTTTCCAGTTCAAGTGTTGAGTCAATACATACACTGCCCCAAAGAATCTCATATGGAAGCAGCACTTAGGGTGGTCAGGTACATAAAAGAAGTTCCAAGACTTGGTTTACTAATGCCAGCAGAAGACTCTAATCAACTTTTTTCTTATTATGACTCAGACTGGGGAGCTTGTCTAGAAACAAGGAGGTCTGTGGTTACTTAGTTAAGTTTGGAGGTGCCCTGATCTCTTGGAAGTCAAAGAAATAAGAGACTGTTTCCAAAAGCTCAGCAGAAGCTGAATTCAGAAGTATGGCCAATTGTGCAGCTGAGATAACTTGGCTTGTAGGTTTGTTCAAGGAACTCGGAGTCAGTATTGAACTCCTAATAAAAATGGTCTGTGCCAGTAAAGCTGTAATTCTGATTGCTGCAAATCCTATCTTTCATGAAAGAACCAAACACATAGACATAGATTGTCATTTTGTAAGGGAAAGAATTTGTCAAGGTTTGATCAAAACAGAGTTCACTCACACAAAGGACCAACTAGCTGATTTTCTCACAAAAAGTCTAGGCAAGGTACAACATCAACTACTTCTAAGTGATATGGGAGTTATGAACTTGTTTGAACCATGAACTTGAGGGGGAGTGTTAACCAGAGCATAAGGTTAGCAAGTTACCATAGTTAGTCTAGTCAGCAAGTTAGTTAAATATTGTCAGAAGTTAGTTATGACATAGTAGCTTATAAATAGTCCTATGAGTCTAACAAAATCTGTATGAGTGAATAATGTAACTGTACTCTCTCAATATACTTCTCTCTTATTCTCTCTAGAATGTTCTTCTTTCCCGCATAGAACTAAGATGTTCAAGCTCCATTAATGGTGTTATCATCTTTGTATATAAATTATCAACCCTTGATACTCGATTCGAGACCCGACCCAACACTCGGCCTTGACCCGAGACCCAAAAGCCCGACTCCAACTCGAGATCGAATCCTAATTCAAGATCCGACCCGACACCCGATTTGAGACTCAGCCCTAACACCCAACCCAAAATTTGACCTCGAGCCCAACATCCAACATGAGACTTGAATCAGACTCAATCCAAAACTCGGTAGTTGGATCTCGAATCAAGATTGAGTGTTGGGTCTTGAATCAGAAGTCAGATCTAGGATTAGTATCGGGATTCAATACTTAGGACTTAAATTAGGATGGAAAATTGAGGTGTGGGGTTCAAAATGATTTTGGAAAATGTTTTTCTTATTTTTTAAGAAAAATCATTTTCCTTAAATATGAACAAAATAAATTGATTTGGAAAACATTTTTTCAAAAGATTTAAGTCAACAAACATGAGAAAATCAGAAAACACTTTCTGAAAAACATTTTCTTTGTACTAAACACACCCTTAACGAGACAAATCCTGAGAATCATTTTAAAATGGACAATAATTAAATAGATTAAAATTTATTCTATTTTAAATTATATTAAATTTAATTCATATTAATCTAACCGGATTGAGCATGTTATTTATTTTTAGGCTTAATTTGAGAAAAAAACAACAATTAATTGACGGTAAAAAGGAAGAAAATAAAGGGAACAGTACCATATAAAATATAAAATTTCCAAAATGAATTCGAAGTATAGTAGCCACCGTACGTAAACTTTGTAGATTTTTCTTTTACATTGTTATTCTTTATGACAAGTCAAGGGACTGATAAAGTTTGATTTTCACCGATAAGATTACAGTGAAGTGGTAAATTTTTGTTCGTTTTTAATTAGAGTTCTTGTGTTTGAGTCACTGTGAATATGACGTCGTCTTTGTTAGAAATCCCATTACCCCCAAACTTTCTGACGTAAATTCAAATTTAATCAGCCTTCAATGTAGATATCAAATACCGAGAAAAACTAAAATAAAAGTTTGATCCTCAAAGCTTTGAAATTTGTTGTTTAAAATATTTGCATATATTGAATCAACAAAAGAGAGAAGATCCATCAACTTTTATAATTATTTTTAAAAGAACTTTAATAAATTATTTAACTATACAATAGTGCATGAATGTATGAACAAACATAACTTGGGTGGGGACATCACCGCAGCATTATGTCTTCTTTTTACAATTGGACGATGGATCAAAATGTCCTCTTTTAATTTCTTCTTTCATTTCTTGAGGAATTATGAAATATCAGCTTTACTCATTCATATTTAATTCGATGTATTTTTATTTAAAAAAGTAATAAATAAATTATATTACTTTGTTAGTTATATATTATTTAAAGATTAACAATAAAAATATTTAATAGGAAAAATAAAATATTAAATTATTTTTATTTTAAAAATTAAATAAATAAAAAGAAAAGTATTTTATCTTTAATATGACATACCAAAGGTGGATGAACGAAGTAGTAGGTAGATGGGACCAGACAAAATATATTCCATTTTATTAGCCACCACTTGAAAAGTCAATTGGCCTAATTGATATTTTATATGGTTAAACATTTTTTCCTTTTTGCGCTCCTTTCCACTATAGGTTTTAGTAATTTTAACCATTTAATATTTAAAATTTACGAGTCTTTAAAATTCACTTAGAAAGGTAAATCACTTTTTATAAGTAAGGTTTTTATCCTCATAATTAAGATTAAAAAAAAGATATATGATTAATAGTTGAGGGATTTTATAGATCACATTCTTCACCATTGGAATTGCCAACTTAATTTATAGGATTGAAACGTATAAAAAAATCAAAATAGTAAAAGATATACTCGAAATGCTCGTTTATTTAATGTCGATATTGCTGACCCTATAGAAATACTTCCTCTGACCCTAACTACTTGTCAACTTATTGACACATCTATTAAGAAAACAATGATAAACATAATGAGTTTACCATTTTATCCCTATTAATTATGAAGTAGATAGATTAAAAACTTAATTAAGCTTTTCAAAAAAATTAATATTTTTCAAAGTAATTACTTGAGGATATAATAATTTTTTTTTTATCCTTCCTTGATTTGTTAAAATAGACAAGTAATTAAGGACAACTAAAAAAGATAAAAAGGACAAGTAATTAGGGACAACATGTAAGTCAATCCAATGGGACACGAAGAGAGACAAATTGTCAGCTAAAATGCATGTATACAGTGGCGGACCTAGGATTTTCGTTCAGGGGGTTCAAAAAATAAAAGTATAAACGTGTAAATAAGCTTTTAGAAGTGAAAACCTTGAATTTTTTTGGCTTAAAACCAAACTTTTAACACATTTTTTAAAGTAAAAAAAAAAACTATAAAAAACTTGAAAAACAGAACTGAAAATTAAAAAAAAAACTGAAAAAGAAAAAAATAAAGTGCTATCACTAGGATTCGATCCAATGATGTACAACTTAATTTCAGGGGTATTTGCCACTGCGCCATCAGTTTCTCTTTGTTATTGAGGGGGTTCAAAATATGTATATCTACATAAATACAAAAAATTTACCTTATATATACCGTGTAATTTTTGCCCAGGGGGTTCGGTGGGTCCGCCCCTGCATGTATAGTATATTACTCTGTATTAATATTACTAAATATTGAAGAAGAAATTTAGAAGGAAAGAAGGAAATTATGTTTCAGTAAATATTTTAGTATTCAACTATGATAGTATATATAGTAAAACTATTAAATTTAATTTTGTATCAATAACATCATTTAATTTTAAAAAATTCTCTTAAAAGATCACTCAATCAAGATTGTCATAAAAAATATCTAACTTGACAAATAAAGAATTTCTTATGTCATATAATATCATAAGCAAAAGAGTTAAAAATATCCTCGAACTTATACGAAATAGTACACATTTATCCTCTGTTTGTTTGTGGTATCAAAAATACCATGTTCGACTATTTTTTGACCACAGATGCCCTCCAAATTAACGGATGTCCACATAAGCCATTTATCGCTAACATGATAGTCCAGCGTGGCAAAATGGCCAAAATTACCTTCAAACTATCAAAATTAGCTCAATTTCACCCTTTATTTGCTTTTGGTGTAAAAAAATAAAATACACTTATCTTTTAATTTTTGGTGCATTTAATGAAATCGTCTTCTTTTGGTGGGTTTAGTAGAATTTTTGTTTACACCAATGCTAGATTTTTTTTTAAAGAAATTGTAGGTTCAACTAATTTTTTTTGAATTCAAATGATTCTGAGTGGAAAAGAAAGAATTATTTAATTAAAATACATTTTTAAACCATCACAAATTAAGTTTGAGTTTAAAATATATCCCAAAATTTGTGAAACGGACTTTTAGCTAGCATGCAAATAAAGTAAGATTGACTGCAAGTTGCTAAACAATGACCCCTAAGTTAAGTTGCATACGGTAACCACTTAAATTTTTTATTAAGTCAAATATGTAATATAAATTAAAATAGAGAGCGCATTAATAATACGAAGAAATCAACAAATTTATAGCTAATTCCATAGTTTCTAATAACGTGACTAAGAACATATTTACGAGTCTTTTTCTCCTTTTTGCGCTCCTTTCCCCTATAGTTTTTAATAATTTTAATCATTTAATATTCAAAATTTACGAGTCTTGCAAATTAACTTAGAAAGGTAAAACACTTCTAATAAACAAGGTTTTTATCCTCAAGATTAAGATTAAAAACAACATATGATTAAAAACAAGGTTTGTATTAATAAAGTCACTCAACTTAGAGCTTTTCTCTCATAAAATCACTCAATCAAGATTGTTCTGGGATTTTTTTTTGGATAAATTACTTATATACACAACTTTTTTTTTTGCATAATTTCCATTATTCCCTACTAGTTCTAAAATTTTCCAAAATCCCTTATTTTATTTACTCCCAAACCCCCAAACGTTAGATACATAAATCCTAACTCTCAAAACCAACATTTATCCTTTCCTTATTTCACTCCACAAATTTCTCCCTATTTTTAGTCACACCAACAACAATTTCCTCTTTTTCTTCGATCTATCAATACCTTCAATAATTTCAAAAATAAAATATATTATTTTCTTTTCTTTTCTTTTTCTTCATCATCGTTTTCTTTTTCTCATCTTTTTTCTAATAAATTTTATCCTAACCTCATGTATACATGCCTGTTTCTATACGTGGATGTAAAGGTGCCTAGAATTGGAAGACTTCCATTTCGGCCTCTTCATTCAATTATATTTAGGTGTCATAATATATATATATATATAATATATCATTCACATTTTTTCTTGATCAAAATAAGTAATTTACATATCTCAATTGTTACACTATTATATGTACAATATATATAATAATAGCCTGATACATTTATATAAATCTGTGATACACACGCTCAATATTCAAAATGTATCTAATCCATCTCAATTGTTAATTCATTTATTACATGTATCATATACAATATATTATGATGATACATTTTTAGACAAATCGCATTCAGATACAAAATAATGACTACATCATAATCCATAGATATTAAATTACAATACACATGCGTCATTTATCACTAATATATCATGACTTACATATTCACATCAAAACGACAAACAAAATTATAACCATGATACATTAAAAAGCTATATACCAGTGGTGCAGAGGGGCAGAGGGAATGGTGGAGGAGGCGGTTGAACGATCGGAGATGGATAAGGAGACAATCTAAACTATGATTCCTTTGTCGGATAAGGAGCCAGTAAATTAATTGCACAAACTCTTGTTTCTTCACCTCAACGATGTATTAGATCTCCAAATTTTTCCTCAACTCATTGATCTCTAATTCAGTTGCAATGACTAAGATTCACAAACCAATATTTTGACCAACAACAATTTCATAACTTTTGTATCGTTCATGTCTCACCTCACTTTCTCAGATTCTGAAAATATCTCAACAATATTGACATGTTCATGTTGTATCAGTACAATTTGTCGACAAGTTTGATTAAAAAATTGAGAATATTTTTGGAAGAATGGAAAGAAGAACTTTGGGATCTAAAAACACATTACATAAACATCAAACTAGTAATGTATCAATTTGTAATCAATAATGTATCACGGCTTATATATCAATACAAATTAAAAAATTAAAAAACAGAGGGTATACATAGCAAATCCAAACAACTTGAATCAAAATCGAAAGGATCTTCGATAAACTTGAAGATTTAAAAGGAAATCGTTTGTCCAACAACAATTCCATCAGTTTTGTATCCTTCATAACTCACCTCGCTAACCCAAAATTTCGACAAAAGTTTTTGAATCAATTTAAAAGGTTTCTTCACTGAATGGGGGCGGCGGGGAGGGGGGGGGGGAGCAATTTGAAAATTTGAATTTCTTCGTTCTGGATTTGCCTCTATATGATTGAGAGTAAGAAGAAACGTAAGCGAAATTTATGGGATTTAATTAGATTTTCAGGTTTTATTCCCTTTTTAGCGCAACAGAAAGATTCTTCTTGTATTAGAATTAATGTATTCAGATGGTGAATTAATATATCTGGAAAGGTATAAATTTTAGGTAAAACTACATAAAAGGGCCATCAAATCTAAAATATTTAAAAGCTCATACCCAAACCCAAAATAACTCTTCATATACCCATTCTCCCTTAAATATTTACAGCCCATACCCCTTTCCCTTCATTAGCTCATTCCTTTATGTATAAAATACACCAAATACTCATTCGGCAAGAATTAATTACGTGCAGATTGACATCAAAATTGGATTTTCTGATTTGTTGAAGTGACATGAATTGCTGTTTTAGAAGTTTATTGTTAGGGCTTTTTAGTTTGCTATAGCCAATTGTTTGAAGGGTATAGAATGTAATTATTTAGGGGCTATGAAAGTAATGGGCTATAAGCTTGTAATTATTTTCATTCTAAGGGCTATTTGCTTAGTATCCCCTAAATTTTAAGGTATTATTGTAATTAGAAAAAAGAATAGAAATAAGATGTAATTTATTTTATTTATGTAAGTTATAGTTTAAAGAACATAAGATGAGCAGGTTCAGCCCAACAACATTCAAGCCAGACCAAATCCAATTCCTCCAATACCCGTCCCATACACAACAATACAAGGCGTCCCAAAAATGACCCCGACATCTTCTCCAGAAATGAAATCGCCCAGCGAGCCGCGTCCCTCTCCTCTCCGTACGAGAAGATTCTTGAATCGGGACAGATGGAGCAATCTCATTCATCTTTCCTTCAATAATGAGACGACTTCCGTTATCAATCAAACTCGGAGTGGAAGAGGCAGTGCTCTTAATGTCTGAGCCATAGGGTCTTGAGTCTGGATTTTGGTTTCCTTCCTGTTCGTCGGAATCGTGGGGGAAGTTGTGCTCAAGCTCGTCGTCCCAAGTTCCTGAAGGTAATTCCTTTCCATTTTTGTTCATCATAGTCTAAACTTGAAATCTTTCATAGGCTTATCTCGTCGATTGGCATTCCGATCCTGGTCATTCATAGATAGTCGGCGCTTTTAGTCATAGGCTATCGCCCATTCCTGATAGCCGCAGCTCTGCCTGTTCCCTATTCCATTAAAGAATGAATGGGAATTGATCTGACAACAGCTGGGCAAAATCCATCTCTTTCCATCTCTATGTTCGCTTGCTTTAGGTTCTGAAACTGTTAATAAAATACAAGACTGTATTGGTAATGTTTTGGTCTATTGGAGTGTTTCATAGCAGCATGTGCATCTTCTTTCACTTTCATCTTGCTCTGTGTGTCTTGTTATATCCTTTTCTTGGTATATTTTGAGAATAAATTTCCTGTTGAATCCAGTAGTTTGGTATGATTTGTTATAGTATGCTGATTATTCTGGGACGACCCTTTGATTACTGTCACATTGAGGAATGCATCTTTTCCCATTCATTACGCTTAGCTCTCATGTTTAAGAAAATCTAAGCTATAGCTTTTCATGCCTATCTTGTCATTGTCTAACAAATTAGTAATGAGTCTGTCTTTTAGCATGTTCTGTTGGGTTTAGGATATTTTTTCCCTTTCTTTGTGGATAAATAAAAGTCTTATTAGGACCAGTCGACTTTATCTCATAACCCCATTATTATGTGGCATATATAAGACTTATTTAGTCTTATTCTCAGAAACACAAGAGAGAGAAAAATCAAGAGAGATTCGTTTTAGAGATTGAGAGAAGAAGAGAAAAATCTCGTTTTTGCTTCTGGAAATTTTCTGCTCAACCAGTCCACTTCAGATAGAGTTTGCCGCTTCGTTAACCGTGGGATCATGCTCAAATTTGAACTAGAAGTTCTCAGAATCAGGTTCTTGCAATTCAACGGTGGAGATCGGATTTTGAGGTCTGTAGCTTCTGATTTTGGGGCTTGAATAGCAGTTCATTTTTGGGTGAAATCTCTCATTTAATTCTTTGATTTTGGTGCAATCTTGTTTTGTTGTTGCTCGTTGTTTGGCGCTTGTTTTGTGGCCAATTTTGGAGAATAATTTTGTAACTCTTGGTATTTATAGTGGAGCTTTTGGTCCTGTGGTTTTTTACTCTTCACATCGAAGGATTTTCCACATAAATCTCTATGTCTTATGTGATTGGTTTATTCCTGTCTTATTGCTTTAGTTTGGTTGATATACTTGCTGTCCAATCTTCATTTTGCTTGATTTGGTTTGTCTTCTCTTGTTTCAAATTGAAAGGGAAAGTTTAGATTTAGATATTATTCCGCTGCTATCCTGACATTCTTGTTAGTGCCTTGCCTTTCCCAACAAAGTGGTATCAGAGCATTGGTTATTGTTTATTATTAATTTGAATGATGGAGGCAAATATGAGCAAGATGGTTTGTTTGAATGGTAGTAACTATCATATTTAGAGAGGCAAGATGAAAGATCTTGTTTTTGTCAATAAAATGCATTTACCTGTGTTTACCTCTAATAAAACCTAGTCCATGACGAATGAGGAATGAAATTTTGAGCACTTGCAAGTTTGTGGCTATATTAGACAATGGGTTGAAGATAATGTTCGAAATCACATTGTAAATGAGACACATGCTAGAAGTTTGAGGGACAAACTCGAGACGCTTTATGCTTCGAAGACTGGCAACAATAAGTCATTTCTATTGAAACAATTGATGAATATCAGGTATAAAGAGGGCACTCCTATTTCTGATCATATTAATGATTTTCAGGGTGTTCTTGACCAGCTATTTGGAATGAATGTAAAATTCGATGAAGAAATATAGGGACTATGGCTTCTTAATTGTCACAATCCAGACCTTCGTGAGTGGCACCCACACTAACTCTCCGGTGGGAGAACCATTACTACAGCCCAACTAAACAATTTAAACTACAGAAGCAGGTTAAATAAACTAAATAACGAAGTTCCCATAAACTTCAAAGGTTTAACAAACAATTAACAACTATTGCGGAAGAATAAAACCTAGAACATGAAAGTCAATGTACCAAAACTCTACTAACGACAAGTCTAAGAACAAGGGGTACAACCCTGAAACTAAACAACAACTTAACCAATAGTTTGAGTCCGAAAGAGTGGACTTTAACAAGAGAGATCCATGGAAGCCTGAAAGAACTGGCTCACCCTTGAATCCGGTCATGCTCAATAGTCACATAGCTGAGGTACATCAATAGCCACCGAAAGATGCCCTGTACTCAACAAAAATAAGAGCAAGTGCAGTATCAGTACACAACCATCATGTACTGGTAGGATCATACGGCTATCCCATTAAGTGAACATATGTAAGTCATTACAACATTATAAACATGCATACATCGAACATATACAATATCAATTATTATTTACGAGCAACGTACAATTTCACATGCTTCAATAAGAGAATCACACCACAACCACTCTTAAAGTCCACTTGTGCAATGCATGAATGAAGTCCCATACCCCCACTCACACTAAGTAGAACTCTTTGAGAAGTCATAAGCCATAGTTCATGATCATGTTCACAACAATAAGTCAATATATAACAAGTCATTGATCTTTTCACGGAACCCAAACCTAAACAGTTAGCATGTCAGAACGTGGCAACCGATCCCATATTTATGTCGGAACGTGACAACCAATCCCATAGTTATACCGAAACGTGGCAACCGATCCAAGTTAGTTATGCCGGAACGTGGAAACCAATGCCATTCACATACCACAATCACAATCACAAGTATATCATCAAGATCATACATTTAATTCATGATTTCATGACATTCATCAATTATCTATCTCATTTACAACAAGTGTGATCAACATTACAACATTCACATACATACACGTATCATAATGAAGCAAGAACAAACATACATCACACAATCATAGAATCACAACCATCACCTACCTCAAATCCAAGATTGAATCCCCTAAGGCACTTGAATCTTCCCTTTCCGGATTCTTTCCGCTTGTTCTAGGTCTACAAACAACAATTTATATGCAAGGATCAACAATCAATGGTCTAACTATCCGGATTATAACAAACCCAATAACCCTAGACCAAACCCAAGATCCTACTACCCAATTTAAGGTTTTTTACACCATAAATTCTATATCAAAACCCTCCCCCATCGATAATGACCCACTAGATTACGTTCTACGGATTGAAAAATGGATTCAGGGAGTTAAAACCTTACCTTTAGCCTCAACAATGGTGAAAAACGGTCAAGAAGTCGTATGGGGTCGTCTCCTTAGCTCTAAAAATGAAAAAGTGGCAAACAAGGTCGTTTAGAGGTTTATTAACGACTTTAAGTCGCGTCTGGCCCACTATGGCGGACCTATCCCGCTACAGCGGCCCCGTTCTGGCGGCCTACACAGAGATATAATGTTACCCGTTCACGGTAAGATCATTTTCGGGAGTTCTACTCGTCCAAATTCAATTCCGTAAAGTCATACGGGTTCCTTAACATCTTGGCTATCTACTCATGTGGTATAAATCATAATTAGATCTCTCATGAATTACCAGATTTCCCTACACCTTAATGACTCCGATTTCGTCCAAATTTGGACTAGATTGGGAAATTCCAAGTTACTACAAAAAAGTTTTCTGGCCCCAATTATTTCTTTATTGACTTTTCCCTAACGACGAAATCAGGTCGTTACATTAATACTCTGCCAGACTCTTTTGAAACTCTTCGAGTTTCTTTGACTAATTATGTTCCCTGTGGTGTGGTGACCATGGAATATGCTAAGAGTGGTATCTTGAATGAAGAGATGAGAGAAAGATCTCAAGGCTCAACTTCTTCTACTTCACACTCCGATGTTTTGGTTACTGAAGATAGGGGGAGAAACAAGTTCAGAGGTCAGAGTGACATAGATAAAAGTAGAGGTAAGTCAAAGTCTAATTACAAGAATGTTACATGTGACTATTACCACAAGAGTGGAAATATCAAGAAATATTGTTTTAAGTACAAGTGAGATATGAGACAACAAAAGAAAGAAGGTGACAATGAAAATCGTGTTGCTGTTGTTGCTAATGATGATATTCTTGTTTTTTGTGATGAAAATGCCGTCAATCTTGTTTGTGACGAGTCTAGCTGGTTTGTGGATTCTGGTGCTACTTCTCATGTCACGCCCATAAAGGATACTCCAGGTAATTTTGGAATGTTGAAAATGGGTAATAATCATGAGGCTGCAGTTCTTGGTATTGGGACAGTTTTTTTGGAGAGTAATAAGGGTTCTAAACTAGTTCTCAATAATATCAAACATGCTCCAGATGTTCTCTAGAATTTGATTTCAGTGGGATACCTTGATGATGAGGGTTATGTTAATACCCTTGGTGCTGACCAGTGGAAGCTTACTAGAGGTTCGATGGTTGTAGCTCGTGGTGACAACTTGTCTAACTTGTATGTTTTTCAGGGCTCCATTTTTAGAGGCTCAGTAAATTTGGTGGAGAATGATACTTCATCATTGTTATGGCATAGAAGACTGAGTCATATGAGCGAGAAGGGGATGAACAATTTGGCTAAGAAGAATTTGCTTTCTGGAGTGAAACAAGCAAAGTTGAACAAGTGCATTCATTGCTTAGTGGGTAAATAGAAGAGAGTTTCTTTTCAGAGTCATCCGCCTTCAAGAAAGCTTAATTTGCTGGAGTTGGTACATTCTGATTTGTGCGGTCCTTTTAAGGTAATGTCTCATGGTGGTGCACTTTATTTGTGACTTTTATTGATGATTATTCTTGCAAACTCTGGGTATTCTTGTTGAAGTCCAAGGATCAGGTACTTGATGTGTTCAAGAGTTTTCAGGCCTTGGTTGAGAGACAGACAGGGAAGAAATTGAAATGCATTCGTTCTGATAATGGTGGTAAGTATATTAGCCCTTTTGATAGATATTGCAGAGAGCAGGGTATTCGGCATCAGAAAACTCCTTTAAAGACTCCTTAGCTAAATGGTTTGGCGGAGAGGATGAATAGAACTCTTGTTGAGAGAGTTAGATGTATGCTTTCAGATGCTAAGCTGCCAGATTCCTTTTAGGCAGAAACACTTAATATTGTTGCATATGTTATCAATTTATCTCCTAATATTGCTTTGAATGGTGATGTCCTTGCCAAAGTTTGGTCTGGTAAGAATGTTTCTTATGATCATCTTAAAGTTTTTGGGTGTAAAGCCTTTGTGCATGTTCCTAAGGATGAAAGGTCAAAGTTAGATGTTAAAACTAGGCAATGTATCTTTGTTGGTTATGGTCAAGATGAATTTGGCCATCGTTTCTTTGATCTAGTTGAGAAGAAACTTGTTAGAAGCTATGATGTTGTGTTCTTTGAAGACCAAACAATTGAAGATCTTGACAAAGTTGATTCTCAGAGTAGTGACATCCTAGTTGATGTTGATCAGTGCCTTTGACTATTCCACCAGGTGAAAATCTTCAAAATGATGAAAATTAAGTTGATATTGAAGATGGTGATCATATTCAGAATGACCAATATGCCGTTGATCCATCAGTGCAAGACGATGTGGTTGGTCAGCAACCAACTATTATTGATGCTCCAGAAAGTCCTCTCAGAAGATCTACTGGAGAGAAAATACCTTCATCTCGTTATTCTTCCAATGAGTATGTACTCTTGACTGATGGGGGAGAACCAAAGAGTCTTGATGAGGCCATGGAAAGTGAAGAAAAATAAAGGTGGTTTGATGCTATGGAAGATAAAATAAAGTCTCGACATGATAATCATACCTTTGATTTGGTTATGTTACCTAAAGATCGAAAAGCTTTGAAAAACAAATGGGTTTTTAAGGTAAAACATGAAGATGGTAACCCAGTTCCACGGTACAAGGCTAGATTAGTTGTGAAGGGTTTTAGCCTGAAAAAGGGAATTAATTTTGATGAGATATTCTCTCCAGTTGTGAAGATGTCATCCATCCGTGTGGTTCTAGGCTTGGCTGCAAGTCTGGATTTAGAGGTTGAACAGATGGATGTTAAAACTGCTTTTCTCCATGGTGACTTGGATGAAGAAATTTATATAGAGCAGCCCGAAGGCTTTGAAGACAAGGGAAAATAGAATTATGTTTGCAAATTGAAGAAGAGCTTGTATGGTTTAAAACAAGCTCCCAGACAATGGTACAGGAAGTTTGGTTCTTTTATGAGTCAGCGGGGCTTCAAGAAGACTTCTTCAGACCATTGTGTTTTTGTGCAAAAATTCTCTGATGGTGACTTTATTATCGTTTTGCTTTATGTTGATGACATGCTTGTTGTTGGTCATAATGCTTGCAGGATTAAAGAGTTGAAGCAAGAGTTAAATAAGTCGTTTGCTATGAAAGACTTAGGACCAGCAAAGCAGATTCTTGGCATGCAGATTGTCCGTGATAGAGATACCAAGAAGTTATGGTTGTCACAAGAGAAGTATATTCAGAAAGTACTTCGTAGATTCAACATGGACAAAGCTAAGGTTGTCAATACACCTTTTGATATGCACTTCAAATTGAGTACTAGACATTGTCCTTCCAGTGATGGTGAGAAGGAAGATATGAAGAAAGTTCCTTATGCTTCAGCTGTTTGTAGTTTGATGTATGCAATGGTGTGTACAAGACCAAATATTGCTCATGTTGTTAGTATTGTTAGCCGTTTTCTTTCTAATCCGGGAATAGAGCATTGGAATGCTGTAAAGTGGATGATGAGATATCTTTGTGGCACTTCTAGTTTGAGTTTGTGTTTTGGTACAAGGAAGCCTATTCTTTGTGGTTACAGTGATTCAGACATGGCTGGTGATGTTGATACTCGTAAGTCTACTTCAAGCTACTTGATTACTTTTGCATGGGGAGCTGTGTCTTGGCAATCTAGGTTGCAAAAATGTGTTGCTTTATCTACTACAGAGGCTGAACTTATTGCTGCAGTTGAAGCTTGCAAAGAGTTGATCTGGATGAAGAGATTTTTGGGGGAACTTGGTTGTGCTCAGGAGAGATATGTGCTTTATTGCGATAGTTAAAGTGCTATTCATCTTGGCAAGAATTCTACATTTCACGATCGGTCTAAATATATTGATATGAGGTATCATTGGATTTGAGATGTGTTGGATTCTAAGTTGCTTGAACTTGATAAGATCTATACCAATGATAATGGTTCTGACATAATGACTAAAGCTTTGCCAAGAGGGAAGTTTGAGGATTGTTGCATGATCGTCGGAATGGCGGTCTCCTCCACATAGTTGTGAGGGGGAGAATTGTTGGGTTTAGGATCTTTTTTCCCTTCCTATGTGGATAAATAAAAGTCTTATTAGAACCAGCCCACTTTAGCCCATAACCTCAATATTATGTGGCATATATAAGACTTATTTGGTCTTATTTTCAGATACACAAGAGAGAAAAATCAAGAGATATTCATTTTAGATATTGAGAGAAAAAGAGAAAAATCCCATTTTTGCTTCTGGAAATTTTCTACTCAAGCAGTCTGATTCAGACACTGTTTACCGCTTCGGTAACCATTGCATTGTGATCATATTTGAACTGCGAGTTGTCAGCATCTGGTTCTTGCAATGCAACGGTGGAGATCGGATTTGGATGAAATCTTGGGGCGTGAACAATAGATCTTTTTGGGTGAAATCTCTCCTTTAATTCTCTAGTTTTGGTGCAATCTTGTTTTGTTGTTGCTCGTTGTTTGGCGCTTGTTTTGTGGCCAATTTTGGAGAACAATTTTGTAACTATTGGTGTTTATAGTGGAGCTTTTTGTCATGTGGTTTTTTACTTTTCACATCGAAGGGTTTTCCACGTAAATCTCTGTGTCTTCTGTGATTGGTTTATTCTTGTCTTATTGCTTTAGTTTGGTTGATATACTTGCTGTCCATTCTTCATATTGCTTGATTTGGTTTGTCTTCTCTTGGTTCAAATTGAAAGTGAAAGTTTAGATTTGGATATTATTCTGCTGCTATCCTGTCTGACATTCTTGTTAGTGCCTTGCTTTTCCCAATATGTTCACCTCCTCGTAAAATACAAATTCGTTTCAATCTGATTTCATTCTTAAAACTCTGATAACAGTATGCTTGCTTATTTAAAATGGTGATGTGGGAACACCTTTAGCTTAGTTTGGATTTCAAACTTGGTTGATTTATCCAAACGACCTTACTTTTATGTTGAATCTCATCTTTTGCTACGTTATGTGATTGTCCAGTCACCTTATATAGAGGAAGCAGTCTTTTTTTTTATCCCAATAATATGTGATATAGATTCATGTGTGTTAACTGACAAGTGTTGCTACTTATGCTTTTGATTTTTAAGCTAACTCCACTGTTAATATATACTTTCTTAAGCTTGGTATCATCCCTTTTAAATTCAGTTTAGTGTTTTGGATTTTGTGATATATTGTCTGATGCTTATTCACTTGATTTTCTAATTCTTGTTTCCACTTTCTCTTTGCCTCATGTGAACTTACTTTGAGTCTATGATGGACTCTTCTTCTTCTCCTTGCATTTCGAGAGGGTCATCAAGGCCCAAATACATTCTTTCCGTGTCTCCCCCCCCTTTCAAATGGAATTGACGTATGAATAGATGCCGATGAATAGGTGTCGGGGAAGCAGTACAAGGCTGAGAATTGAATTTTCAAGTCCAAAAAGGGCTGGTATACCTGTTGTATACACTAGTATACACGCTGAAAATATTGATATACTGGTTGAAAAATGCAGAAGTACAAGGTTTACTTCGAAATACAGGTTCGGGAGTCTAAACACAAGCTGTATATGTGGTGTATACATCAGATATACAAATCGGAAATGGGCTAAGACATGGCCTCATCCATGCAGGTTCTGTTAGTTTTTTTACTACAGGTTGGGCCCAAACCCAAAACTGATTACCAGCAGCAAATTTTGACAATTGGGCCAAACCTCATCCTCGCCTCTCTCGCTTTTATACAAACACAAATGTATAAAATGCGTTTGTGTTTGTATAAAGCGAGAGAAAATTGTATATATACATATATTTTCGTTCTCCTCTCTCCCCTCTCCCAGATCTTACTCGCCACTCTCCTAGATCTCGCTCGCCATTCTCCCAGATCTCACTCGCCACTCTCACTTTATACAAACACAAATGTATACATTGCGTTTGTGTTTGTATAAAGCGAGAGAAAATTGTATATACAAATACAAATGCATATGTTTTTCGTCCTATACACTTATGATTATACAAATACAATCTTTTCTTGCCCAATTTTCTTTTGTCTTTCTATCTTTCTTGCTTTATACAAATTATACAATTGATCTTTTGTATATTGATCTTAGGCGTATTTATATGCCTAAGTTGTCGATATTTGCCCATGTTTGGTTTGAATTGAAGAATGATCTAAGACTATTAACTTGATTTGGTTAAACTTGTGATGATTGTGCACTAAAATATATGATTAGTTGTTTCAGGAATTTTTGAGGGATTTGGAGTTGATTTGGAGAAGAAGAAGCAATGAGGAGAAGAGAAAAAATGACTAAGGCAGGAACCACCAGTGTGGCTGGCGCACTGGCGCGCCACTGGTGGAATTTCAGAGAGGATTTTCTGGCGTACTGCTAGGCGCGACGCGCCAAGGGAAAAATCAACCACTCTGACTGGCGCTCTACTAGGCATGACGCGCCAAGGTGGACATATCAGAGCGCCACCCTGGGTGCGATGGGAGGCGCGAAGCCCCACCATTGTTTAGTCTTTTCCAGCATAAACATGATTATGATTCCTAAGTGAAGTAGACTTTGACTCCAATTTTTCCAACTCTTATAAATAGACCCATAAGGCTCCATTGTTAGGGTTCGACTTTTTATTGGTGTGCAAGAGCAAATTTCATCGTTTGTAATAGGTTTCGATCTTCCAACTCTTCTATTTTCCGGAAATCGCATGAACAATTGGATTTTGTGGTTTTCTAATAGTATGAGTGGCTAAACGCTTTTGTTCAGGGGCTGTAGCTACGAATTGTTTGTTGATTATTTAAGGTCTATGAATTTATTCTTAGTTGTTATTATAAGTTACTACTATATTCTTGTTTTAGTATTTTATGCTTGATCACCATAAGATAAATCTATTGTCTAATCTTAAAATCGAGAGAGGAGGGGTTAGATAGATCAAAGAATATAGAGAGCTCGATCGACCCATTTAATTGAGGTGATTTGTGTTTAGGAGTGACGCCAGGACGAACAACTTGTTTGGTTACGAAATAAGATGAAATATAAATGCTCGCCAGTTAGGCTTGTTTATCCCCACTCAACGATGTAGTTAGATATCTAACTGGGGTAGGCGACTAGAGGTTTGATACCCGACTCATACAATTAACCCTGTAAACTAGTAACTTGACAACTAAAATTAGTTCTAAGTCGAGAATATAATACATGAGATTCGTTACACGTTGCAGCCCTGGAATTGTCTTTTACTTGTTTGAAACATCATCTTAATGTCGTTCACAATTAGTTACTTTTATTTATTGCGTAATTAGAATTAGTAGTTAACAACCATCACCATCTCTTAAACTGTTACTTTTATTTTATTTATAGAATTGAGTGTCAAATATAAGTTGATCATAAGTCCCTTGGAAACGATAACTCGTTTCTTTAAGAATCTATATTATTTGCGCGACCACGTACACTTGCGTGTACAATTGGGAGCAACAAGTTTTTGATTAGGCCGAAGCCCCACCCTTGTTCCAACTTTTCCAGCATAAACATGATTAAATAGAATTCCTAAGTGAAGTAGACTCCAATTTTTCCAACTCTTATAAATAGAACCCTAGGGCTCCATTGTTAGGGTTCGTCTTTTTATTGGTGTGCAAGAGAAAGTTTCATCATTCTTAATAGGTTTCGATCTTCTAACTCTTCTATTTTCCGAAAATTGCATGAACAATTGGATTTTGTGGTTTTCTAATAGTATGAGTGGCTAGACGCTCTTGTTCTTGGGCTCTAGCTACGAATTGATTGTTGATTATTTAAGGTCTATGAATTAATTCTTGGTTGTCATTATAAGTTACTTCTATATTCATTTTTTAGTATTTTATGCTTGATCACCATAAGATAAATCTATTGTCTTATCTTAAAATTGAGAGAGGAGGGGTTAGATAGACAAGAGAATATAGAGAGCTCCATCAACCCATTTAATTAAGGTGATTTGTGTTCAGGAGTGATGCCCGGATGAACAACTTGCTTGGTTACGAAATAGGATGAAATATAAATGCTCGCCAGTTAGGCTTTTTTATCCCCGCTCAATGATGTAGTTAGACAACTAACAGGGGTAGGCAACTAGAGGTTTGATACTTGACTCATATAATTAACCCTGTAAACTAGTAACTTGACAACTAAAATTAGTTCTAAGCCGAGAATATGATACATTAGATTCATTACATGTTGCTGCCCTGAAATTGTCTTTTACTTGCTTGAAACATCATCTTAAAGTCGTTCACAATTAGTTACTTTTATTTATTGTGTAATTAGTAGTAGTAGTTAACAACCATCACCATCTCTTAAACGGTTACTTTTATTTTATTTGTAGAATTGAGTGTCAAATATAAATTGATCATAAGTCCCTTGGGAACGATAACTCGTTTCTTTAAGAATCTATATTACTTGCACGACCACGTACACTTGCGTGTGCAATTGGTAGCAACAAGTTTTTGGCGCCGCTGCCCGGGACTTAGAAATTGATTTATATTCGATCTTCTTAAGTCTACAATTAGAATATTCAGGTGTTAATTACTTAATATTAGCTTGTTTATTGCATGCAGTGGACTCTCAAGTCTGGCTCGGAAAGGAGAAGTTTTCGAACAAGACATCGAACCCGAAAGAGCTTTACACCGACACAGGAAAATGGTTAATCAAGGTCGTTATGGAGAATTGGGGTTAGGTCTTTGTGGAGACAGTGTGGATAATAACCAAGACAACGTGAACAACCAAGAGAACTTGCATAACCACGAGGTACCCCCTGTCGTACCAGCAAGACCAGTCCGTGATGTGGCAGTCCCACTCACAGCCAATGTGACATTTAGCATTAGGAAACGTCCACCGAGGGGTAGATTTGAACTGAAACAGGGAATAGTACAACTCATCCATGCTAGTGGGCAATTCATCGGTCTCCCTAACGAGGATCCCCAAATCCACCTTAGGAAATCTATAGAGATTAGTGATACATACATCCCAAATGGAGTCTCATCAGACTATGTGAGGCTGACGTTGTTCCCATACCCATTGTTAGGAGCCGCAAGGCGTTGGTTAGATTCTGAGCCACCAAACTCCATCACTACCTGAGATTATCAAGCAAAGAAGTTCTTGATTTGATTCTTCCCATCCAAGAAAACCACAAGGTTGAGGAGTGGGATATTAAGCTTTAAGCAAAACCAGGGGGAGGACATGTACCAAGCATGGGCTCGTTTTAAACAAATGTTGAATGCCTGCCCGCAGTACATGCAAACTAATAAGGTACTTCCTCACACTTTCTTTGAGGGTTTAGATTATAATTCACGTTTACTTCTTAATAGTGCAGCAGGTGGACAAACCCTAGCAAAAACCTGTGAAGAGTATTTGACCTAATTGGTAGACTCTCCGAAGGAAACCCAGGGTATGAGCGGGAAATGCCTAGAACCACAACCCAAAGGGCCGCGGGAAGCTTAGATGTAGATCAAGCCACCGCCATAAATGCCAAACTGGATGCGATGCAACATAATATAGCGATGCATTTCAAACAGATGTCCTTAAACCAAGCATCGGCTAACATGGTACAACAGACATCCAATAAGTGTCTGGTATGTGGTACTGGAGCTCATGAAATCGAGCAATGTGAAGCAAACCCGGATTTTGTAAACTATGTGGGTAATGCGCAAAGGGGTGGAGGTCAGCAAAATTATGGTAATACCTACAACTCTAGTTGGAGGAACCATCCTAATTTCTCATGGGTTGGGAACCAAAGCCAAAACCAAAATCAGGCGCAAGGGGCTAACCAATACCGTTCTCAAGGGGGTGGACAACCATACCAAAATCCTAACCAAGGTGCAAATCCTAATGCACCAAAAGGGGGGATGACCAATGAGGAGTTACTCCAAAAGATCATGGTTGAACTGGGGACAAATATCAATGATAGAATAGATAAGTAGGATGAGAACATCAGAAACATCCAAATGTCCCAAATGAGTTTAGAGAAACAAGTTGCGCATATAGACAATTCTCTGAACTTGCGTCCCCAAGGTGGGCTGCCCGGTGATATTGAACCTAACCCCAAGCAACTGAATGCGGAAAGTACTAGAAGTGGGTTACAACTAGAGGAACTAGCTCCAAAGAACAGAGATGCTGAAGCAGTGAATAAAGAAAAGAAAGTGGAAGAGGTAGTAAAGAACTCCAATGTTGAGACGTCCGTTCCTCAAAAGAAACTACCCCCTTCGTTTCCACAAAGGCTCAATAAAAAGAATGAGGATGAAGGATTCAATAAGTTTTTCTCTCTCCTTAAACAGGTTTACATTAATCTGCCTTTGGTTGAGATTTTGCAGGGTATCCCCAAGTATGATAAATACGTGAAGGAGATAGTGGCTAACAAGAGGAGGCTCACTGAGTATGAAACTATAGCACTCACTGAGGAGTGCAGCTCTAGAATCCAAAATAGACTACCCAAAAAGTTAAAAGATCCGGGTAGTTTTACTGTGCAAATTACAATGAGGCAAAGTGTTCATGCCTGGGGGTTATGTGATTTGGGGGCAAGTAAAAATCTTATACCCTTGTCGTTGTATCAAAAACTTGGGTTGGGTAGTCCAAAATGAACCACTGTATTCTCCAACTCGCTGATAGATCCATTGCTAGGCTAGAAGGGGTGGTAGAAGATGTGTTAGTTCAAGTAGGCTCCTTGATTTTCCCGGTGGATTTTGTGGTCTTAGATTTTGAATTCGATTCCGAAGTTCCATTCATTTTGGGACGTCCATTCTTGGCCATGAGTAGGGCATTGATTGATGTAGTAGCTGGGCAATTAACTATGAGGGCACACAATAAGGTTGAGGTATTTGATGTTTACTGCGCTTTAAAATTGCCTTCTATCTATGAAGAGTTGTCTGTTATTACGGTGGTAGATCACATAGTAGAATCGCAGTTAGTTGTGCCCGAAGATCCCTTAGAAAGAGTGTTAGTGGGCTATGAGGTGGATGGAGATACTAAGGCCCAAGAGATAGAGACATGTTTGAATCTGGCAAGCGTGGAGACTCATAGGTATAGAGTGGAGCCATTAGATCGTGAGTTAGGGCCTCCACCCAAACCCTCAATCAAAGAAGCTCCCAATTTGGAACTGAAAACGCTGTCTGCTCACCTAAGGTATGCTTATTTGTGTACTAACGAAACTTTGCATGTTATACTTTCTGTAAAGTTGTCTGAAATACAGGTTGAGGCGACATTAAGGATCTTAAAGCGGAGAAAGAAGGCGATTGGATGGCAGATGGCTGATATTCATAGGATTGGTCTGGCGTTATGTATGCACAGAATCTACATGAAAGATGATCACAAACCAAGTGCATGGCATCAACGTCGGCTAAATCCTTTGATGAAAGAAGTGGTGAGAAATGAAGTAATAAAGTGGCTAGATGCTGGTATTGTGTACCTGATCTCTGATAGTAAATGGGTTTAGTCCGGTGCAGTGTGTTCCCAAGAAGGGAGGTATGACATTGGTAAGGAACGAAATGAATAAGTTTATCCCTACTAGAACAGTGACCGGTTGGAGAATTTGTATGGATTACCGGAAACTAAATGATGCCACCCGGAAAGATCATTACCCAGTTCCCTTAATTGATCAGATGCTTGACCGACTAGTAGGGCAGGAGTACTATTGTTTCTTAGATTTAATTTCACCCGAAGATCAGGAAAAGACCACGTTCACTTGTCCTTATGGTACATATGCTTTCAAACGCATGCCATTCGGACTTTGCAATGCACCGGCGACTTTTCAAAGGTGTATGATGGCCATTTTTCATGATATGGTGGAAGAATTTGTAGAGGTGTTCATGGATGATTTCTCCATCTTCGGAAAGTCTTTTAAGGTATGTCTCCGAAATCTTGATAAGGTACTTGCGAGGTGTGAGGACACTAACTTAGTGCTAAACTGGGAAAAGTGTCATTTTTTGGTTAGAGAGGGGATAGTGTTGGGACACAAGGTGTCTAAGTCGGGTTTAGAGGTTGATAAAGCCAAGGTAGAAGTTATTGAAAAATTTCCCCCTCCCATTTCTGTAAAAGGAGTGCGAAGTTTCCTTGGTCATGCAGATTTTTACTGGAGATTCATCAAGGATTTTTCAAAGATTGCAAGACCTATGTGCAGTCTTTTAGAGAAGGAGGTGAAATTTGATTTTGATGAGATGTGCTTAAAAGCTTTTGAGATGTTGAAGAGGAACTTAATTGAGGCTCCTATCTTAATTGCTCATAATTGGAAAGTACCATTTGAACTCATGTGTGATGCAAGCGATGTAGCAGTGGGTGCAGTGTTGGGACAAAGAAAAGATAAAGTGTTCCACTCTATCTATTATGCAAGCAAGACGCTGGATTTTGCACAAGCTAATTACACAGTAGGAGATGCTAGCTCTAGTGTTCACCTTCGACAAGTTCATATCGTATTTGGTAGGTACTAAGGTAATTGTTTTTACTGACCATGCAACTATTAGGTACCTATTCAACAAGAAGGATGCTAAACCAAGGCTGATTCAGTGGATATTGCTTCTCCAAGAATTTGACCTTGAGATTAAGGATAGAAAAGGTACTTAAAATCAAATAGCTGATCACTTGTCTTGGTTGGAGGATTTTTCCCTTGTGCATGAAGGTGAGCAAATCCGGGAAGAGTTTCCGGATGAACAATTGATGGTACTAGATATCTTTGAAGTGCCTTGGTATGCAGATATTGTGAATTTGATAGTAAGTGGAGATTACCCACCGGGTGCAACCAACCAACAAAAGAAAAAGCTCAATCATGATGTTAAGTTCTATATCTGGGATGAACCATTCTTGTTCAAGCAAGGTGTGGATCGGGTGGTGAGAAGATGCATTACGGAGTCTGAGGTTCAAAAAGTGCTTGAAAGTTGTCATGCTAGCCCATATGGAGGACACCATGGAGGAGAGCGCATGACGCACAAGGTACTACAATCTGGTTTTTTTTGGCCATCGTTATTTAAAGATTCTATTGCTTTTGTGAAGGGTTGTGATAAATGCCAAAGGTTGGGTACTATTTTAAGAAGACATGAGATGCCGCTAAGTAATATTTTGGAGGTGGAAATTTTTTATGTGTGGGGTGTTGACTTTATGGGTCCCTTCCCACCATCTAGTGGAAACCAATACATTTTTGTGACTGTAGATTATGTGAGTAAATGGGTTGAGGTTGTCACTCTTTCTTTGAATGACGCAAGGGTTATGATCAAGTTCATTAAGAAGCACATCTTCACTCGTTTTGGCACTCCAAGGGCAATCATAAGTAATGGAGGTAAGCATTTCATTAACCATCTAGTGATTGCTAAGTATGATATTCGTCATAAGGTTGCTACTGCTTACCATCCTCAAACGAGTGCCAAGTGGAAGTTTCCAATAGAGAGGTGAAGTTAGATGATGCGTTGTGGGCATATAGGATTGCTTTTAAGACACCGATATGGACTTCTCCCTATCACATAGTGTTTGGTAAATCATGTCATCTTCCGGCGGAATTAGAACACCAAGCTTATTGGGCTATTAAGAGGTTGAATTTGGACCCCGAGCTAGCTAGTAGGAAGAGAGTGAATTGACTACATGAACTTGAGGAGTTCAGACTCCATGCGTATGAGAATGCCAAGCTCTATAAAGAAAAGACAAAAAGGTGGCATGACAAGCAGATAGTTCGTCATACTTTCACTCCGGGAGAAAATGTACTACTCTTTAACTCTAGATTAAGGTTATTCCCTGGAAAACTGAGGTATAAATGGAGTGGTCCCTTCGAAGTGGTAAGGGTGACACACCATGGTGCCGTGGAACTTAAAGGTGTACAAGGCCCAACGTTCTTGGTGAACGGGCAAAGAGTTAAACATTACTTTGGAAAAGATGCAGATCGTGATCTGGAGGCTCTTGAGCTAAATGATGAATGATCCAAGATGAGTCGTGCGACGTTAAATCAATCGCTACACGGGAGGCAACCCGTGAACAATATGTAATAGATAGGTAGTTCGTTTTTGAATTTCGATTTTTTATTTTAGCATAGTTTCAAATCTTAGAATCTAGGAAGTACTTTTATTTACTAGTTTTATCTAGATAGGATTTTTCATTATTTGTAACTTAGTTTGTAATTAGAAAAATGAAAAAAAATAATTACTTGTTTGCGTGCTGCGCCTGGCATGAAAATTCAGAGGGGTTGTTGGGGCGCTACGTTGGCGTGTCGCCCCTCCATCGCGCCTCAACCCAGAAAACAAATGAAACATGGCACACTGCCTGGTGCGCCGTGCCTGGCATGAAACTTTAGAGCGAAAGTCCTGGCGCACTGAGTGACGCGTAGCCCTTCCCATCGCCCCACGCCCATAATTTTTTTGGAAACGGGTCTTGCCCCGCTCCGAACCCATTTTCCCCTTCATAAACCCCCCAAATCCCAAATTCATCCCCTAATTTTCTAAACCCCAACCGACCCACCCCCTAAATTCTCTCCACTCTTTCTTTTTCCTCTTCTTCCCCTTCTCACATTCCACCATTAATCCCAACAATCCACCCATCAACTTCCCACCAATTCTTCCCCTTCTGCAAAACCAACCTTTCTTCTTCCTATTTTCTCCCATAAAACACTCATCTTCCACTTCTCTACCTTCCCCAACTCTCTATCTCACTCTAATTTTATTTTTATTTTCTTCTACTCCATCACTGCCTACCCGACCCCCACTCTATTTTTTCTTTTTTTTTTTCCTTTTTTTTTATTTTTCTTCTTCACAGGTGGTGATGGCTCCTAAAGCTAAAAATGTAGCGGGTTTGAAGCGAAGTTGGAAGGGCGAAACATCCAGGTCCGCTAGTGGCCGGGAACCAGTCAGGAAATTTGGGAAAATGGTCATCGAAAGATATGGCTGGGAGTGGTTTGAGTGTCAGAGATAGGCTAAGTATATGGTCGACAGATATGTGAATGAGGTACGTTTACAATCGCAATTTCCTATGATTTACACTACCGTGAATAATATAGGGCTGAGGTTTATTTTTGGATTAAGTCGTCTATGGCCCCTTAAAGTTGTCCACATATTTCACTAGGACACCTCAACTAAGGCTAGTACCTATTGAATACCTTACATGTTCAAAAGTGATTCCTATTAGACACAAAAGGCTGACATGGCAAAAAGGGTGTACTTCACCCTCTTTAAGCGTGTAAAGGAATTTGAAAGTATATTTTTTCTTTTTCTTTTTAACTTATACACCTAATAATTAAATAATAATAATAATAATTAATTAATTAAAAAAAGACAGGAACATTTTATGTCTTCTCCGGTTCTCCCCCATCTACCTGCAACTATTCATCATTCTTTACACACACCCCACCCCTTCCACCTTTATCTCTCACCTTCTCCAATTCTTTTATGCTTTTTCCTTCTTATTTTTTTCAAATAATCCGGCGAAGCTCCGTTATTTCCGTTGAAAAAAATATTCCAGCGAGGTTGATTATTTTTTTCTGACAAAAGTTTTTTTTTCTTGTAAGTGTGATAAATGATTACTAGTGGAAAAAAGATAAATACAATGGGTGAAAGGTTTTAAAGCTATTAGAATGAAAGGTGAATGAGGAGTTAACTTAGATAGGGATCAATGGTATATTATCAGCACTGGTGAAAGAGAAAAGATTCGAGAAAGGGGTGGAGGCGATGATTTATAGGCGGTTGAAGCGTACCAGCCCGGTAGAAACAAAAGCAAGATCCGATGAAGAAGAAGGAGGGTAGAGGCAATGGTTTACTGGTAGCTGAGGTGCAGTGAAAAGGAAAATATAAGTTCACCAGAAAAAAAAAAAAAAGAAGAAGGGTGGAGTGGGGTGGCAGTGGGTCAACTTAATAAACATAATATTTTGTTTTCTAAAAATTCCTTTGGGATTATTTGAATAGAGTTTATAAAAAAATTAATTCAATTGCCACGTGTCAATATTGTATTGGTCTATTTTTTTTTATGTATATGTGTTTGAGATGTACGCATGTTTGTGTTTTTTATTAATTATCATTTTGTGTTAAATAGGTAAAAATTTGTTAAGATTTAAGTGTTCAATAGGTACAAGGCTAAATGGAGGTGTCTAAGTGAAATATGCAGACAACTTTAAGAGGTCGCATATGACTTAAGACTTTATTTTTTTGAATTCGAGAGATTGTAATTTGTCATTAGTTTAGGAGTTTTATGCAAATTGTCTTACTGATACTAGGTCGAATAAGTCTGTGCCGGTTAGGGGTCAGGATGTTAAATTCACTGCTAGGATACTAAATGAGTTCTTAGGTACCCCGAATTGTGACGATGATGATTTCAATAGATTGAAGGATAAACCTCCTTACAGGGATATCGACATACATTGTGTGGGGTAGAGTCGACTACTAGGTGGGAGCAAAGCAAGGATATTGGGAGGCATTCAACCCTCCACTATGCTAATTTTAATAAGGTAGCCTGGGTGTGGTTGAAAATAGTTTGTAGTGTGTTGCTGCCCGCTAAACATCTTACAAAAGTGGCGTGGGATAGGGTGGTTCTCGTCTATATGTTGATGAAGGGTTGCCCATTAATGTTGGGGCAATTCTGAGGCAAAATATGATGAAGTTTCGAAGTAATTTAAGGTGGAGGTTTTGTTACGGGGGTTGATAAGCCGTTTCTGAGGGCTGAGGGTATTGAAGAAGAAGTGGTGGACTTGACTGTTGCTTTCCACCCCGATTTGATAGGCAAGATAGTTGATGTGACTAGGACAAAGGCACTAGACACGTCCCATGGACCTGTCTTTTCAGCCCAAGAGAGGCAAGCCCGAGATGATAGTGTTATTGCTAGGATATTCGGCATGGCGGAATTGCAGTTGCGGATAGGAGGACGTCCGGTCACTGATGATGAGATGGAAACCTTGGCAGATTGCTACCCTTTGACCTAGAGTGCAACTTTTCTATGCAGGACTGGTCCCGCTTTTCTTGAACCTCTGGATGATGATGAGGCTGCTGATGAGGAGATGGATGAAGAGGATGGTGATGTTGATGGTGAGGTGAATGCCTTAATGGTTTTTGATGATGGTGACGATGAGGCCTAAAGGCCCGATGGAGTATTCCTATCTCTATGCTTTGTTTTATTTGTGCACCGAGGACAATGCTTATTTTTAAGTGTGGGGTGGGTAATATGTCTCTTTTGTATATATATGTTTAATGCTTTATTGAGTTTAGCTTTAGTTCTAAGTTTAGTTTTTAGTTTTAGGCCTAAATTCTTAATTCTTCTTATTTTGGGTTCCTCGGCGTTTGTTTTCGGTACTTTTATTGAGGATAGTCCCTTTGAACCGACTATGACTAGTTTTACTGCTTTATTGAGTCTTAGAGTCGTCGTAGGAGTGACACTTCCCAATGATGGATGGATGACAACCATCTTAAGGGAAAATTAGTCACATAGAGGAGTAGGATTGAGATGCCAACCTTGGTCTTTTGAAACTATGTTCGAAAAAAGTTAGCCAGACGTCATGGGTAGTCATAATTAGAAAAAATGCAAAAGAATGTTAACCTTGAAACAAGCATGTGTTCTTAGTTGTGACTCAAGATAAAATTAAATGGGCTTAATTGTGTAGTAATACCGTAATGCAAGTTGTATGCGCATGTTAGTTGATATATCCTTATATGTGTAATGATGCCATGTGTGGTGAGTGTTGTTGGTTCTTGCTTCAATTGATATCTAGAACTTGCCTTGTGTGTTGAATTAGTAGCTTGTATGACTTAGGGAATCTGATTGAGGCATTTCTTTCAAAAAAGCCAATTCTTGACTCTACTTGTATGCCTACCATTGAAATTATCCCTAGTGAAGCCCCATTGAGCTTTTAGCCTTGTTTGTTGATAAGCCGAACCCCGTTTGTTTGATACCAAAGTCTTTTGATCCCAATAAAATCCTTAATGCACTATGTTAAAAAGAAGGGTTGAAAATGTTGACTGATATGAGAAAGGTTGAAATGCTAAATTGTGTGGAAAAGAAAAGAATAAGTGAAACTTTGTTTTCTCCCTAGTCCTTAGTGACATTGTGCATCTCAACGCAATTGAGGGTGGCTATTTCAGAAATATGCTCTAAACATTGGCCCTGGTCCTACCAAGGATATTGTGTACCTCACTTGGACATTAAAATCTCAAGTGAGGGTGGCTAGTGCAAAGGCATGTAAAAAAAAGGAGAATAATGGGCAAAGATGGAGCAACAAAGGGGAAAATATTCATGAAGTGGGTACTAAGAGGAAAGAAAAGCTAAGTGGGAGGTTTGTGGCAAAATAATGACATGTGCATTAGGGAGGTGTAGTCACTAAAATGATTCCTAAATATTCCCTCCCTTACCCGAAGCCAACATTACAACCAAATAGAAGACCTCTTGATTCCTTGAGAAATACATTGTGAAAGTGAGAATACACTGTGGGAAAGCTTATGGCATGTTGAGAAAAGTAAGAACTTCATTTGTGAGAGTGAGTGTTTTGTTTGAAAAATAGGCCTTGTTGTTATTATGATTGCTTGAGTGAAGGCTTTACTAAACACAAATAAGTGAGGGCATTATGTGTTAGGATTATCTAATTGGTATGTTTGTATGAGTTTGCATAAGCCCAAAAAATGGTAAAAGAGTCATTCTTTGAGCATGTGTTGTAACTTGGTGTAAATGTTTTGACATGTTGCATCCATTTTGAACTACAAGATCATGATAAAAAATGTTTGGTTGATTTTAAGGTGGGTTGATAAGTCCAAGGTATATGAAAAAAAGTTGATAGTCTAGAGAATGTTTGAGGACAAACCAAGGTTTAAGTGTGGGGTAGTGATCTTAGGCGTATTTATATGCCTAAGTTGTCGATATTTGCCCATGTTTGGTTTGAATTAAAGAATGATCTAAGACTATTAACTTGATTTGGTTAAACTTGTGATGATTGTGCACTAAAATATATAATTAGTTGTTTTAGGAATTGTCACGACCCAAGCTTACACCCTAGATGTGACACGAAATACAAGACTCCGAAGAGCCTCATACAAGCCTCATAGCATTCATAACATAAGAGCATAGGAAAAATAGGGCGAAATTTAAAACTTTTCTTTACAATCGAAGTCATTTTCATAAAAGCAAGCGAAAGTCTTTCCATACTTTGTCTCAAACCATCTACAACACTTTAAATGAAACTTTGGGACTTAGCCCATACAAAAGCTCTAATCATAAAATAAAAGCTATAAGGGAAATAATGGGTTTGTCCTCGAAACTATGAGGACTCACCAAATCTTCTACTCCAAGCTCCTTAGAAACCTATCTTCCAAGTATAGGACATCAAATATCCAAACCCTACCCTTTGGTAAAAATGAAGAAATATGGGTTAGCACATTTAATGTACTAAGTATGATAGCCATGCAAAAACCATGCTTAAAAAGGACATTTTGGTTGAAAACCATGCATATGCCAATTTTGAGAAAACTTCATAAACATAAGAATAAGAGGCATAAGGTACAACATAACCAACATATAAGCCATTTCATCACATTAGGCTTTCACCTTAAGTAACCCCAAGCTATACTTTGTGCAATGTATGAATAGCGTCCCATACCACCATCCACACTAAGTACCACATTAAGGCCACCAAAAGTGAACTTACCATTCCTCCTTTTCATCTTTAAACAATACTCATACATAAGGAACATAAACATTTCATAAGTCATGGCAAGGAAAGTAACTCATAATACAATCCAAGTAAAGCATGCTTCATTACCTTAAGCATTTAAGTCAACATTCTTACTAGCATCATTATAAACTCATTAATTTCAATAGACATTAAATCAACATTCTCATTAGCATCATCATAGCTCATTCATTTCATTTAACCTCATGACATTGAGAAACACACCATAGCCCTCTCAAAGCCTACTCATGCAATGCATGGTTGGCATCCCATACTACCACCCATACTTCATAAAACTTCTTGAGTAACCATTGTACCTAACTCATATCCTTGATCATAAAACATTATAACATAAAGGAACACACCATGACTACTCTCAAAGCCTACTTGTGCAATGCATGGATGGCATCTCATACTACCACCCACACTAAGTAGTGCATTCTTGAGAAGCCTTAGTTCATTAACATTCTCTGTGGGGGTAAGCCTTAATCGACATAGATCATGTGAGCAATTCATGAAATCCCGATGTTACCCACACCGAATAAGGGATTCCAACTTGCCTAAGGTAGGACCGTTAACATTTAGCTTAGGTGGATCCACTAGCTATAAACCTATGTGGGCACATAGTTATGGGATAGGGAGATTGCTACTAGATACCCCACCTCAACTCACGGATGAACATCCATCTCAAGAGATTGTTACTAGATACCCCACCTCAACTCACGGATGAGCATCCATCTCAATCCATATCCTCTCAGAGCTTAATTAGCATTATTCCCCATGAGGTACTTAAACATTCATTACTTTAGTTCATTGTTATGAGATAAGATATTGTTACTAGATACCCAGCCTCAACTCATGGATGAGCATCCATCTCAAACCCAACATTCATTAAAATGGGATATAGAGGTTGTTACTATATACCCTGCCTCAACTCACAGATGAGCATCCATCTCAACCCAACATTCATTCATTAGATAGCTCATAGATTCAAAGATGAGAATAGCCTTTCAACTAAGAATCCCCATATTGTGAGAAAGTCCTTTCACAACATGTCGTTATAATTCATTAGTGTACAATTGAGAATAACCTTTCAATTAACACATCATCATTAACATAATAATAGAAACTTTATTCATTATTCATTCATGAGTGTGTATGTGAGAATAACCTTTCACATATATCATCATCATTCATAAGTGTTAAATTGAGAATAAGCTTTCAATACTAACACAATTGCATTCTAAACATGATCATAATACTTTCATTGAGATCACACACATATATTTCACATCATAATCATACATAATCCTTCATGAAATTGCCCTTCAAGGCTATGAATCAATCTCAACCCAAACATCTAGAATACTACATTAGATAAGGGAATTAACATGGTTCAATAACTAATTCAATATAGACATAAACAATTCAACATACTTTCATGATCAATCAATTCCCAATCACAATTCACAACTTAGGATTTTGGGAAACACATGGGTTCATAGAGGAAAGTCACCATAATTCATCATTAATTCAACAATCCATTCATAATTCATCATATATAAACCTTTGAAAATATTTTGGAATTGAACCCATGCATAGATTGAAAACCCTAGGTTTTTGGAAACCTGAAATCATCTTTTAATAGGGCTCCTTGAATGAAACTTAATCAAGGATGAAGACTACCATACCTTTATGGAAGAAAATCCACGAAAATTGAGTGAGGAAGGTGAAATCTTGAGCTTGAAAGCTTGAATCCTTCTTCTCCAATGGTGGTTTCTAGAGAGAGAATATTTGGAGAGGGTGGTTTCTATTTTGAGTGTTTGGGAATAATGAATTGGAAAAGGAGTTTTAATACTTTTAAAAGCCTTAAAATACTTTAATTAATTAATAATAACCATCTCCTAACTTAACTAACCTAAAAAGGAATTTACCACCTTGCCCTTACCTTTGTCGAAACTTGACAGCAAACCAGTGGTGACCTACGGACCGTAGGTGGGGTGACGCCCCATCCTGCAGGTCCGTAGTTTGGGTTTGAGGGTCACCATTTAGGGCCTTGACCCACGGAAGCCATCCAAGGGGCGTGGATAAACCTACGGGGCGTAGGTCCCATCCGTAGCTCCCAAAATTATTCTAAACTCCCATCTCACAACACATCTTCGACAAACGATACTCAGAAACTACCCGTTCACGCTAAGAACAATTTTGGCAGTTCTTCTTGCCCGAATTTGATTCCGTAAAGTCATACGAGTTCCTTAACATCTTAGCGATCTACTCATGTGATAAAATTCATAATTAGATCACCCAAATGTTACCAGATTTCCCTAGACTTAAATGACTTTGATATCATCCAAATCTGGACTAGGTTGGAAAATTCCAATTACTACTAAAAAGTTTTTCGACCCAAAATTTTCCCCATTGACTTTTCTATAACGACGAAACCCGATCGTTACACCATCCCAAGTCTTTTTATCATTTAAATGTTAGTGAATTGAACGGGGTCACAAATCTCCTTTTTCTTTCTTATCACTTAATTAGCTTGATTAAAACATTATTATAATCAACTTTCAATGATATTAAATGCAAGCTATCATGCTACTATGTAAAAAATAGATCAGATCGAACTTCATAGTTTTGGAAAATTTATGTGTATTGAATGTAGGTCGATTATTGGTTATTAATTATATTTGTACTGCTTACTCGATACATAGGCCATCAATATAAAGTTGTTTTTGCTATATATATATTTTATGCCTGAGTAATTAAACTGAAATTTTTATGAAAGACAGAAAAATAATACAAAAAAGAAGACATAATTAAGTTTCTAAAATAATACAACATTACTTTTATCATCAAGAGATATGAAAAATGATTTCTGTATTAGTATTGTTTTTCTTTATAAAAAAAGTTAAAAGGGAAATTAAACTACCCACAAGATAGTGGAGTTTAACTTTTGGCATGGAGAGAAATTAGAAATGCACTCTAATCGTTATTTTTGATATAGGCTGTAGTATTTTTCATCAAAAGAGAAACATATTTCCTAGGTATTCAAAATAAAAGGTTCATAGTGCCATTCAATATTATGAAGGAGAATTTTAGAATTATCTCGTTGTGGAATGATGTAAAAGTTGTTCTGTTAAGAAACTTTTAAAACTTCATTGAAGTGAAAGGAAATTAGTAGTCAATAATCGTTCATGATTGGATAGCCAAAATATAAAAATTAATGTCTAGACCAAACTATGCATTTCGGTGTTAGAGGCACTCACAAAATTTGTTTCCGAGTGTTTTTACCAAGAAAGTTGAACAAAGCAAACCTTAAGGAAAATTGAAAGGCTAAAATGCCTAATCACAACAATTCAAGCGAAAGCCTCAAAACCTGGATCGATCATCACACTTAACCAAAATTGTAACAAAACCCGCCTTAGAAAGGACTAGAAATAGAAAGAACTAATTTGGAAAGAGCAAAATCTGAAATTTTCCAAGTTAAGCTTAAGTTATGAGTTTTGGGTCACCTTCAAACAACCATAACTTTTAGTACATGATGAGTTAGGTGGGCTATACGATATCAAATGAAAGGTCTTGGAATCCTCTTTCCAACCCCACCGAGTTTTCTAAGTGTCAAGCTCGTATGAGGGAGATATGCTCATTTTAAGTCGGGCTGTCTATTTAAGGAAAGTTACCCAGATTTAAGAGGGGTATTTTAGTCTTTTCCTTACCCTATCAGATTTATTTCGTTTTTAGTAATTAATTAGGGGTCTAAACTGAATTGGTTCAGTTTACGCAATTACAATTCATGCTAGGGTTCTTAGAAAAGAGTTCAAGAAGAGAAAAGAGGAGAAAGGTCAAGATTTCGTCAAGTTCTTGAGGTTTCGTTGCGGATTTCGCCAAGGGTTGATCCCTAACGAGGTATGTGAGTTCACATAGTGTTGGGTTCGTTCACCCACGCGCCAATCATGTTATTTTTCAGCGTAATTTCATCCTAGAAAGTTGAAAGTTTGATGTTCTTGATTAGTGTTCTTGAATTTGCTTTCGTTCTTGAATTGGGATGAGATTGACAAGTTCTTGAGGAAATCGTGTTGATTTAAAGAGTTGTTTTTGAGTATATTCTTATGTACATGAATTGGGTAACTGAATCTAATGAGAAATTGAGAAAAAGAATCGAAGCTAGTCGAATTAAGGTCAGAAAATGAGTTGAAAAATTGGTCGGGAACACTTGGGAGAAGGCTGGCGCGGTGCTCCCCAGATGCGCCACAGGGGGTGGGGCGACGCGCCAGAAGTGCGCCATTTTGGAGTCTCTGAAATTTAGGGGAAGGTTCGCTTGCCCCCACCCATTTTCTGTCGTTTAGCCCGTCTGAGTCCTTCTAGAGTGTACTATCAGTTCCTATCGATTCTAACTACTCTAAATGACTTCTAAACATCTAGATATCATCCATAAACATTAATCGAAACCTTGAACCCACAAATTAAAATTCAAGGAAAGTTAAAAGTCAAGTCTAGAGAGTTCCTAGAGTCTTTCCAAAAGTCTTTAACAAATGTTTTAAATTTGTTTTAAGACTTGAGCATTGTGTTGAGTAAGAGTAAGAGTGAAGTTCATTTTCTTCAAAATATTATATGAGAACTAAGTATTTCCAAAGAGTAAATGTTTGCACATTTAAACAAGAGAGGAAACACCAATTTCCAAGAGAGCTTTTTTAGCTAGTTTTTGAGTAATAATCTCAAACCACAGAAAGAGTTATGTTTTTAAACATATGAGCTAATTACATTTTGGAAGTAGTATTGAGCATCGATATGGGGACGAGTTTGAGTTCAGATAATTCAAAGTCTCCGTAAACTGTGTAGCCAACATGAGTAGAAAAGGGTCAAACTTTTTAGATGACTCATTAATGATTTTTAGCATATACCAGTGGGCGTGAGGCAAGACGATGTATCATCACATAACTCATAGTGATGGTTGTCGGTTAGAGAATCTCCCCCAGAGTTACTTGTATTTTCATATATCAACTAAGTTATTGTTGTGTTTCAATACACTGAGTTGTTATCAACATGCTTTAAAGCTTTTCTTTATATTGCATTTATATTTCTACTTTATATTGAAATGAGTTGAGTTGAGACGAGGTAAGTTTCTTCAGTTCCATTTTCAAGCTTATTTCTTGTTTTAGAATTCCCCTCACATGCTCGTACATTCAATGTATTGACTCCATTTGGCATGTATCATTTTACGATTCAAATATAGGTAACCAAGATCAGCATCGAGTGCTTCGTTGATCCAGTTGAGATTCAATGTTGTTGGTGAGCCTCCTTGCTTCTTGAGGACCCATTTTATTTTCTTTATCATTTTAGTTTATTAGGATGTCCTGGGTCTTGTCCCGACGTCCTTCTCAGTTATTAGGGGCTTTATAGATAGTTAGATATTGTTAGTTCATAAGTCTTTTTTTCCATTTTCAGTGTTAAATGTTTAAAGACTTGAATTACCTCTTTGTCCAGTTGAATGTTTCCTTTATAACATTATGAGTTTAGTACATGAATTTATCACTTGAGTTATTTTAAATGTTGAGTATAGTTTTTCGTTGAGTAGTAAGCTAGGACAAGGGTTCGCTTGGGGCTAGCAATCAATTTCGAGTGCCAGCCACGTCCAGGGTGTAGGCGCGGGGAGTGACAAACATGGTATTAGAGCATAGAGTTCAAGAGTCCTAAGATGTCTATGAAGTTGTGTTTGTAGAGTCCTAGTTATCGGTGTGAAGCATGTCACATCTATAATTAGGAGGCTGTAATATTTAGGAACTATCTCACTTCTTTCATACTCATTTCGTGCGATAGAGTTTATCTCAAAAAAGTTTCTTCTAATTCATGCTTGCACGTATCTTTCAGATCCTGCCTCCATGAAGAGATGGCTGAGGTCACCCTGCTAGAAGGAATGTCGAGGAACAACGGGTACCTAATCCACCAAAAGTGCAACCCCAAGAAGAGGTCGCCAATGCTGAGTTCCGGAAAGCTATCCGGATGTTGAGTCAAGTTGTGGCCAATGAAGTTGGACAGAGAGAAAATCGACAGTAAGAGGCTGACACTTCTAGGATCCGTGAGTTCTTAAGGATGAATCCTCCAAGCTTCACTGGTTCAAGTGTCACTGAGGATCCGAAAAACTTTGTAGAGGAACTACAGAAAGTGTTTGAGGTTATGCACGTTGTCGATGTTGAGCGAGTGGAGCTAGTTGCATACCAACTGAAGAGTGTATCTAGGATTTTTTTTTACCAATGGAAGAAGGGTAGAGCTGAGGGTGCACCGATTATGAACTAGGCTGTGTTCGAGAGTGCTTTCATGGTCCGTTTCTTTCCCCGTGAACTAAGAGAAGCAAATGTATGATAATTCATCACCCTTAAGCAGGAATGTATGAGTGTTCATGAGTACAGTCCTAAGTTCACCCAACTTTCCTGCTATGTTGCAGAGATGGTTGCTGACATGAGGAGCAGGAAGAGTCCGTTTGTTGGTGGGCTGTCTCGTATGTCAAGTAAGGAGGGCAAGGCAGCTATGTTGGTAGGAGATATGGACTAGCATGGTTGATGATCCATGTGCAACAAGTTGAGGAGGACAAGTTGAGGGATAGAGAAGAGTTTAGAAACAAGAAAGCTAAGATAGGGAATGAGTCCGGACAGCAATAGAATAATGCGAACCGCTCTTTTTTCCAAGAGAAACATAAGGAACATGCTCCATCATCTGCTAGTGCACCTGCACCAAGGAACGAAGATGAGTTTAATAATCAGAATTCGCAAAATTTCAGAGCTAGACCTACCTAGTCACAATGTAGTGTGGCACATGGAGGTAATGGGACTCCTGTATGTGCTAAGTGTGGTAGGACCCTCTCAGAAGTGTGTCGTGATGGCTCCACTGGTTGCTTCGAGTGTGGTCAGAACGGTCATTTCATGAAAGAGTGCCCTAAGAACAGACATATTGGTAATGGGGGTAACAGGGCCCAATCTTCTTTAGTTTATCCACCAGATAGAGCTGCATCTAGAGGAGCTATTTCAGGGGCAGGTGAAGGAGAAAACCGTCTGTATGCTATTACTAGTCCCCAAGAGCAAGAGGATTCACCATATGTTGTCACTGGTATGATCAAAGTCTTTAATTTTGATGTTTATGCTTTGCTAGATCCAGGAGCGAGTCTATCTTTTATTACTCTTTATGTTGCGAGGTGCTACTGCTGGTGCGGGTCTAGCTGCCTATGGAGCTGGTGTGGCTGAGCTACGAAGAGGGCGCTCTCTGGACCAATGATCGAGCTCCCCACAGTCATAACAACCCTGTGGTTGTCTACTCGCCACTGGAGCCGCTGGAGTAAGCTGGCCCTGTGGTGCTGGAACTGGAGTTTGGGCCTGCTGTTGCATACCCTCTATAGCCCCTAAAATCTAGGTGAGCATCGCTTGAATGTCCGAAGTAACAATAGGAGTAGGTGGTGGCTAGGTTGGTCCTCGCCCCACTGGCTGAGGAGGAACATATCTCTCTGAGGCTTTGCCTCCGGTTTGGGAGTCCTATCTCTCTCTTGGTTGGTGTTGGAGCCCTGCCTCGATCTCAGGGTCGACCTCTACCATACAAAACAGAAAATCTTCCTAACGACATCTTGTAGCCTCTCGAAGAGAAGTCACAAACATCTCCACACCGATCTGTAGGATTGTACAAGACGTTAGCTCTATACAAGTGAGACCGGTAAACCTAAGGCTCTGATACCAACTTGTCACGACTCAATTCCTCAAGTCATGATGGCGCCTACCATAACCCACAAGTAGGAAAGCTAACCCGTATCTCGGACTACAAGTAATGGGGTTGAAGGCAGAAAACTAAACTCAAACTTTAAAAATAATATAAATAATAGGAATCATAGATGAAGAAGCAGAAGCAATCCAAAAAATATATATAAATAAGAGATCCCTCTCTAAACCTGGAAGTCACATGTACAAAGATACTAACAAAATGAGTACAAGTCCCTAAAATCGACCATAGAAACAAGACAGTCTCAAAATGCAAAAGACAAGTCAATATATATAGATGGAGACTTGTATAGGACAAAATGCGAAGTGCTCACTCCCGTCTACGGATCAGATTGTTGCAAGCTTGATGTCAACACTGGTAGCTGGTGCTCGGACCTGCATCACGAAAATAGATACAAAGTGTATAATGAGTACCAAAACAACACGTACCCAGTAGGCCTCATAGGCTGACTGAATAAGAAAAGCAAAAGTAATCTGAAATGTGAGAATCTAAAACACTACCATAAACAAGAATGGGTATGCAAACGAGTGTACTGACATACAAATAAAGGGAGAATAACTAACTAAATCCGACTGGGCTCCCATAAACCCGATGGGTACACTCGTGTGCAAGCAAAAAGTAAAAGCCGAGCGGAATCCCATAATCCTGACTTGTACAAGAAAGAGTTTAGAATGGAATAAGAGGATCTGACGAAGTTACCAAGATTTCCATATCTTTCGGTGGACTCGAACTGAACCAATCCATATGCCTAAAGTTCATCCAGAACTCATATGGGGTAAGGACTTGAACCGAATTGAATATGGAGGATCAAGGACTTGAACCAAGATTTGGAGTAACCAAGGACTTGAACCAAGACTAAGGAGAATCGTGGACTTGAACCATGTATAAATATGACCAAGGACTTGAATCGAGGTGAGAGTAGCTATGGACTTAAACCAAGTTGTAACGAGCGGTGGACTTGAACCATGGTTGCAAATGGCGGTGGACTTGAACCACGACTGAAGAAAGCCAGGACTTGAACCAAGGCTATAATACCAAGGCAAGGACTTGAACCACGCCCGGTGGAGT
>JAJOOR010011488.1:0-32836 GCA_036250505.1 Solanum acaule
TCTGAATTAAGATTATGTACCTATAAGAAAAAATTTCTGATGCTCAAAAAAATGAGAAGAAATTTATTATTTTTTTGAAATTTTTGGGAGAGGAAATTCATGGAAGAATTGGAGAAGAAATTAATAGGAAAACGCGTGATTTCCTCCTAAATTGATGTGTTTACGTTACTTTCCATATTTAGATACATATAATTAGATGTATCTGCTTAGCATGTATCCGAGATACATGTATTTAAACTACCTTTTATATTTAGATACATATAATTAGATGTATCTGCATAGCATGTATCCGAGATACATGTATCTAAACGTGTTATGTACATGTATCTGAAACCAAAATATGGTAGAAATTGTAATATCGAAAACTCACGGGAAGAGAGGTAATTAGCTCCTAAACTAGTGGGATTTATGTTATTAAAAATACTTCTAAAAATAAGCATTTTTAGCAGCAATACCAAACATGCTCTAAATCATACAGTATAATATTATGTAAATTGAAAATTAAAAAGTATTTAAAGAGGGTCCTGTCAATTAATTTCCAGCGAAACATTTCTCTTTCTCTCCTCCAACTTGAAGCAAAGTCCCTCATCTTTACATATTAAGCAAAGTTCAGGTAATAATTATATCTAATTTGTTTGAGTTTTGTTAATTTCTTGGCCTTTTTTTCTTCTACAAGTTATATTATATTATTGATGAATTTTTGGTTCTTGCTTTTGAGTATATATATAGTCAAGAATTTGGAGGATCTTTTGTCTGTTCACAGTAATTTGTGTACAACAATTGAACTTTTTGAGTTACATTTTTGTGGGATGAGGACAATTTAGACTCTTTATATAATTCGTTGGCTTTTGAGGTAGAGTTAGAGTCAATCACATTCCAAATCTATCAAAGTTGGGCTCCTGTATTAAATTGTTAATGCTTCATCTAAAGTAAAGTTATTCACATATTTTGCTTAGAAACCTCAACCCGACCTTATACCATGGACTCCAGCAACCCAAAGGTCATCACATGCAAAGGTGAGTGATAATCATGGAGATTGAGAGCTAGTTTTTTCTTTAATTTCAACATTATGAGAAGATTTATGCGTTATGTGTGTGTCGTGCAGCTGCAGTAGTATGGAAGGAAGGGGAGATGATAAAGATCGAAGCGATACAAGTGGATCCACCTAAATCAAATGAAGTTCGAATTAAGATGCTCTTTGCCAGTTTGTGCCACACTGACATTCTCGCTTCCAATGGCTATCCCTATGTATGTTACTCTGTTTCCATTTCATTCTTCTCATCTTTTCTAACTAATTTGGATCCATCGTTTTGTTTATGTTGTTTTTCTTCTGTCCTCTCCAGCCTTTATTTCCTCGAGTTCTTGGACATGAAGGAGTTGGGTAGGAAAATCTTCTTTCTCTGTTTCATTCTATGTAAAATTACATTTACGGGTCCAGGGAAGGGCCGGACCACAAGGGTCTACTGCATGTAACCTTACTCTGCATTTCTGCAAGAGACGGTTTACATGACTCTGACCTGTGATGGCAACAACTTTACTAGTTAATTATTGCAAATTGATTTGAAAATGGATATATTTAGCCAATCTCGACTTATTTGAATTTGCAGCATGATAGAAAGTGTGGGAAAAAATGTGACAAATCTAAAAGAAGGAGATATAGTGATGCCACTTTACTTAGGAGAATGCAAAGAATGCCCAAATTGCAAGTCAGGGAAGTCCAATTTATGTCACAAATATCACTTGACCCTTTCTGGTCTAATGTTGGATGACACATCAAGAATGTCAATTCATGGAGAACAAGTATTATAACAAATTTTTACTTGCGCCACGTTGTCGGAATATACAGTTGTTAATGCCAACTACGTAATCAAGGTTGATCCTCAGAAGATTCCGCTTCAACATGCTAGCTTGCTTTGTTGTGGATTTACAACAGGTTATGGAGCAACATGGAGAGAAGTTCATGTTGAAAAGGGCTCAACTGTTGCTGTACTAGGTCTTGGTGCTGTTGGACTTGGAGTGAGTACTACATTTTGACTTAGCTCGATGTTTAAATGTAACAGGATATATAAAAGGGGTACTAATAATAAAATAAATTGCAGGCGATTGAGGGAGCTCGAAGTCAAGGGGCATCGAAAATAATTGGTGTTGATATAAACGAATCGAAACAAGGAAAAGGAGAAGTGTTTGGAATGACGGACTTCATTAACCCTAAAGAATCCAGGACATCAGTTTCCGAGATGATAAAAGATGTTACTGAAGGCATAGGTGTTGATTATGTTTTTGAATGTACTGGGATACCATCCATGCTTAATGAAGCCATTGAAGCCTCAAAATTGGTAAAAAAAAATTCTATATTTTGTTGATAAAACAGATAAACAAACATATACAGAAACGTATTAACGTTATATTCTTCTTGTTGATCTCAATTACTTTTAGGGAATTGGGACAATTGTTGTAATTGGTGCAGGACATGGACTTACTAGGGAATTCAACTTAGTTTCCTTATTATGTGGTCGAACATTGAAAGGTTCAGTCTATGGTGGAATAAGACTTCACTCAGATCTTCCTGCTCTACTTCATAGATGCGCAAATAAGGTACAATTTTCGTTACCTTGTTTAGTGATAGAGCCAAGATTTTCATTAAAGAAGTTTAAAAATATAAAAAAGTAAGCACACAAAAAAATTGAACAGACTTCAGCATTTACTATATATACAGAAAAAATATTTTTAATTATATATAAACAGTGTAATTTTCCGTTGAAGGATGAACCTTTGGGCTCTTACTAGCTTCGTCCCTGACCTCATTATGATTAGTAAGATAAGGCTAACTCTTTTGTTTGTACTCTTTTCTTTGAAGTTCTCCTTTTATATTTATTAATAAAACTAGTCCTAGACATCCTGTCTACTTTTTTAATAAAAAATATGATATACTTTTGAAGACAAACAAAAGAGGAAAATATGACACATCAATTGGCACAAGGAGTAGCAAACGAGTGAGTTAATAATATCGGTAAATATGGATACAATACCCATATTACAATAGGAATCATGTTAAAGGCTTTAAAAGCGAAATCTTTTACCCTCTCCTCACCCCATCCCCACAAAAAAAAAACATTATAATATTTATATATGTATGTATATTTTTAACGGAAAAGGATCAAATACACCCCTATACTGTACTATTGGAAATAATTTATATATATTCTTCGTTATACTTTCGGGTCATATATCCCGTTATACTTTGGTACATATATACCCCTAATTTTAACAGAATGACACATGTCAGCTTAAAAATCAATTAAACCACTTCCAATTTTAATTACCCAATTCCTTTGAAACCCACCCGTTTCCTCCTGACCCACCTTCAAGGAAACCCATTTTCTTAAGTCACCTTCTTTATCTAAAATTTCTATTAAAAGCAAGCCTCAACCACCGTGAAAACTCAGTGTGAAACTCAAGGAAGAACTGAAAAGCTAATACCATCTAGATTGAATCCTCAACTTCCGGCAACCAACACCAGCAAGAGCATCCCACAATATAAAATGGAAAACTTTTCTTAACACAAATAATGCAAATACCTTTTAAAGAAAGTTGATATTAAAGCTTATAGTGGGAAATTACAGTTGAAGGAGATGGTGTGGAGATTTAGCATATGGTGTGTTGAACTTCTATTTTTTTTTACTTATGCAGTACTCCCTTGGTACTGCTATTATTAATAAAATTACTTTATCCTAGTAAAAAAATAAAAATAGAAGCAATGCTTCTCACTTCCTCCTCTAATTTCACAGTGAACTTTTGTGGCTGAATTTAATGGAGGTTTCACTTCCTCCTTTAGTTTCACAGTGAGCTTTTGTGGCTGATTTTAATGGAGGTTTTAGATAAAGGAGATGATTTATGAAATTGGATTTGGTTGAAGGTGGGTCACCCGGAAATGAGTGGATTTCAAGGAAATTGAGTATTTAAAATTAGGGATGAGTTATTTGATTCTTAAATTGACATGTGTTCCTCCGTTAAAATTAGGGGTATATATGTGTCGAAGTATAACGGGAAGGGTATATATGAACCGAAAGTATAACGAAAGGTATATATAAACTATTTCCAATAGTACATGGGTATATTTGACCTTTTTCCGTTTTTTTAATTATAATTTATATATGTAGTCCATGTAGTTCCATTTTATTTTTATCAAACTTAAAATATTTATTTATAATTTAAATATCTTAACGTTTATCAAAGAATTACATTTTTTTTCTATTTTGTTAATGTAATATTTAACTTCTATTTTATTTGAATTAAACTATTTATTGTGTTTACATAGTAATAAATTATATATATTCAGATGTTTAAAAACAAACACTGTTAATCATTCAGTTTTCGATTCTATAGACAATATCTTAATCATTCAGATGTGCATTCAGATTCGAACATCTTAATTTTAATGAAAATAAATGAGACCTTATTTATATTTTATCTATTTTAAATGAGTTCGATATCCAACCCATTTAAGATGGACAAATTTGAATAAGTAGGTAAATTACCTATTCTGACACCTCTAGTTGACACGAAAAATGTAGTTTTGATCGGTTAGTCGATTATAAAGTGTAACATCTTGAAAATCTTTAGATAGTATCGATTTATTTTGTACTTAGTTTTTTTTTTCTTTTGGCATTTGAATTTTTTTCGGATTGATATTAATTTTTTTCTTCTTCAGGAGATTCAACTAGATGAGCTTATAACTCATCAAGTTTCGTTGACTGAAATCAACCAATCATTTGAGTTATTGAAAGATCCACATTGTGTCAAGATTATTATCAAGTTCTAAGAAATTAAACCAATTTTATCACAGACTGAAGACTTTAATATCAAAAATAACAATACAGAGTTAAATTATTTACTCAATTCTGAAATTGGTTTAATTCATGTACCATATGTTGTATGTGTATGATAAGCAAATAACATTGTATTGTATCGTATTGTATTGTTTTGTTTTGTTATAAATAAATGTGTATGGCCATATGGCTCATATTCAATGCTATTGTGGGAAAATTTTCATATGGTTGGCCAGATCTGGAGGAGTTGCGTACCGCTATTCCTGCGCAATGTAACATCAAAGGTGATTGTAAGATTGAATATTTCAGAAATAGGCATGTATTGATTAGATTGTCCCTTAAAGAAGATTTTATTAATCTTATATCAAAGGTTGCTTTCTAGTTTCTACATCAAATCGAAAGATGGTGTCTCACATACTCTTAATGTTTCTTTATCTCACCCTTCACGGGTGAATCTTCACATACTCTTAATGTTTCTTCCATGGATTTTTGCTTGTGGAGAGTCATTAGTAAATGAGAAATGTTTAACAAGGTTTGGGAGTTCCTTCAATGAAAATGGAACTTTTTTTGGTAACATTTGTAGAGAAGAAGGAAGACCCATTGTTAATATTTTCCCTAACTCTAGATCATCCATAAGGAAAAAAAAATTCCTTGAGGCATATGTTTATTCTCTTTTGGCACTTTACCTCCATATTTATATCTAATAAGCAGACTTGTAAGGGATTGGAAATTTCCTTGAGCCATATGTTCATTCTCTTTTGGCTCTTCACCTCTATATTTATATCTAATTAATAAGCAGTCTTGTAAGGGATTGGGAATTTCCTTGAGCCATATCCCTAGCTTATGTTCCATTATGTGTTAAATTCTTTAGTTAACATTGTTAACCTTCATAATTCTTGAATAAATAAATTATACTTGTTAGTTTTGTAATCTATAGAAATAATAAGATTGAGAGTAACTCAAATAACAAGTTGTGGTATCACATTTTTACTATTTGGTAACACTATGAGTAGAGGTGTCAATATGGGTTGACCACTCCATCCATCCGGGCTAACTCATACAGGGCTTTGAAATTTGAGCCTGCACACAAGTATACAAGGGAACAAAGCTTGCCGTGAGAGATTAAGAAGGGAAAAATTGAATGAAAGGTATTGTCATGCTCAGCCTCATATGATTCAAAATTAAGTTTTGTCTAGTATTTTCTACCATACGCAACAACACCGATATTGTAGATAAAGCATGGATGTAGTTTTATAGCTGTCTTGTTCTCTGCTGGCTTGGGAAGTCTTACAAGACTTGGAGCTGCCATTGAAAGTTCTTCCAAGTATAGCTAAGAGTATTTAAAAAAGGTCATTATTTTGTGATTATTAATTGTTACTGAAGAAAAAAGAGAGGCGAAGTAGTATGTTTTTTTAAGTGGCAGTTTAGTATCAGATATATTATGTCCTTTAAATGAAAATTAGGTGTTCTAAATCAATCTTGTTGAGATAGGTATGCTCTGTTCTGGAACCCGAGAGACCTGTAAAAACAGACAAAATGGACATACTTGGTGATGACCACAATTAATAAAACTAGGCCTAGCTATGTCACAATCAAGTTGATTTAATGACCAATTTACCTGATCATATAAGAATGGATATTGAAAATAAAGATACGGGGGCAATAAGGACTGTCAAAGTTAATATTCAGTATGATTATTTGCTCAAATATTGCAAAGAGTGTAATGGTAAAATTGATTGGTCACACAACCAGTATGCAACTTTAGAGTCGATTAATACTGAGGAGGGGGGGGGAGGGGGTAAGGAATGGAGATGATAGAAGTAACATCTTAACTAATTCAACAACTACTCAAGAGGGAACAAGGGTGATGGCCAGTCTAGACAAAGCAAACAAAGATAACATACAACCTGGAGAAGTTAACCAGAAAGTGGTGGAGGCAAGTAATGTAATTCCAGATCGTACAGACCACATAATCGAAGTAGAAAAAGATGGCACACAACCTAGAGAAGAAGTGTTGAAATTAAGCACTGTAGTTAATGATCCTAAGATGTTACTCACTGGTAATATTCTGGCAAAGGGTAATCACACAAAGAATTGGGTGGAAAAAACATTTCCTGATGCAACAAACATTAAGAACTCTAGTCAGGAACAAAAGATAGAGCATATAAATAATGTAGGCAAAAGTTAAAAAATTAAATTCTAGTAAGGATGTGACTGAGGTTGGTATTAATGAAGATATTCACGAAGATCTTGATTCACTAGAACAAGTTCATAAGAATAAAGATATTCATGAAGAACTTGTGTCACCAGATCAAGTTGAGGATGCAGATCATGATGGAACAACAACTAGGAGTACAGCAGCAGGATCAACCTTTGGCTATAAGTGACCAATGCGCAACCAATTAGATCCTATAACATGTCATATCCAAACAAGGTCTTGCATGGCATAGTTCCACATCAAATTCAAGATAAAAATCTTGAAAAAGTTGTAGAACATAATGAAAAGCTTATTGAATATAAAGAAGAAGGTGATAGTAATTAATATTGTTGTGGATCAGGCTTTGAAAAATGCAGATGTGTCCCCTAAATCTGAAGTCAAAAGCAAAAAAGGTAAAAGTAAAGGAAGTGACAATTTGTGACCATCTAGGTCTCCATCAAAAAGGGGTTTGAAACCTAACTCTATATGTTTAAAACACTTGTTTGAAACATCAGGTATGTCAGAACTCAACAGGCCTTTCATAGAGTACAGATGCTACATAGACACCACAAATTCTCTCTTATAGCATTATTGGAGTCATTTAAGCAAGCAAGACCTATTCAAAATTATAAAAGGAGATATAGTATGCATTATGCTAATTACAATTGAAATGGGAAAATTTGGGTTTTTATTTGTGATGAGATTAATGTGGAGGTGTTATTGGATTCAAACCAACAAATATCTTTGAAGTTAGATTTTTTGGACAATGGTAAATCATTGATTGTCACATTGGTCTATGCCAAATGTGTTGCTTTGGAGAGACTGGAGTTATGGGATGACACATACAATTTGGCCAGTAATTGAGGCATCCATGGCTGGTAGGAGGTGATTTCAATGTTGTTCTGAATGAAGAAGAGAAAATTGGTAGACTCCCTGTCCACACTACAAAATATGGAGATTTCGCATTTTATCTCAACTCTTGTGAGTTATTTGACATCTATTACAAGGGTTGCCCCTTTACTTGGTTGAATGGTTAATGTATTTTCAAGAGACTTGACAGAATGGTTGGAAACAAAGAGTTTCAAGATAGTTTTGGTATTTCAGAAGTTGAACATTTTTCTAAAACTGATTCTGATTACGAACCCCTTCTTCTCTTTTGTGGGGTAAAATCTCCCCAGATATTAAGACCTTTCAAATTTCTCAATTTCTGGACTAAAAAAGAGGAGTTCATGGAAGTGGTTAGAGAAAATTGGATAGCTAGCAGTGATGCTGACATATTTATTCAATTTAAACAGAAGATGAAAAAGACTGAGGCTGCCTTATCTAAATGGAGTAGAGCATGTTTTGGTGATATATTTAAGCAACTAATTATCATGGAGGATATTGTGAGAATTAAGGAGAAACTATTTGGAGATTATCCTACTTCTTCTAACAGGGTTGTTCTCCAAAAAGCACATGCATAAATGAAGCAATATTTGCATTTTGAAGAGGAAAATTTGGAGACAAAAAAGCGGGAATTAAATGATTTACAGAAGGTGATAGAAATACAAGATTCTTTCACAATCTTGTAAATGGTAGAAGAAAGAGGTTGGCTATTAATAGAATTCAAAAGACTGATGGTGAATGGATTGAAAGTAACGAACTGGTGGCAAATAAGGCTGTTTCATTTTTTTAGAATCAATTCTCAGGGTCTGTGGATGTATCTGATATGAAACTTCTTTAGATGATACCCGAGATTATTATGAATGAAGATAATTGTAACACCCCGCTACTAGAAAGACTTAGAATTAGAAAGAAACCGTTTTTGGAAATAATCAAATTTGGAAAATTTGACAAAGTTAAGCTAAGTATGAGTTTTGGGTCAACTTCAAATGATCATAACTGCTAGCTCAGGATGAGTTAGGTGTGCTACAAGATACCGTAGGAAATATCTTTGAATTATCTTTCCAACACCGCCGAGTTTGCATGATTTCGAGTTCGTATGAGGGAGATATACCCATTTAAAGTTCGGCTGTCTAGATAAGGAAAGTCAATTGGATTTTAGAAGGGTATTATGATCTTTTCCCTACCCAATTATTTAATTTCGTTTTTGGTAATTAAATTGACAGAATGGCTGGAATCAAAGAATTTCAAGATAGTTTTGGTATTTTAGAAGTTGAACATTTTTCTAGAACTGATTCTGATCACGCACCCCTTCTTCTCTCTTGTGGGGCAAAATTTCCCCAGATATATAAGACCTTTCAAATTTCTCAAGCTATGGACTGAAAAAGAGGATTTCATGGAAGTGGTCAGAGAAAATTGGATAGCTAGCAGTGATGCTGACATATTTATTCAATTTAAACAGAAGATGAAAAAGTCTGAGGTTGCCTTATCTAAATGAAGTAGAGCATATTTTGGTGATATATTTAAGCAACTAATTATCATGGAGGATATTGTGAGAATTAAGGAGAAACTATTTGAAGAATATCCTACTTCTTCAAACAGGGTTGTTCTCTGAAAAGCACGTACATAAATGAAGCAATATTTGCATTATGAAGAGGAAAATTGGAGACAAAAAATGGGAATTAAATGGTTTACAGAAGGTGATAGAAATACAAGATTCTTTCACAATCTTGTAAATGGTAGGAGAAAGAGGTTGGCTATTAATAGAATTCAAAAGACTGATGGTGAATGGGTTGACGGTAATGAATGGGTGGCAAAGGAGGCTATTTCATTTTTTCAGAATCAATTCTCAAGGTCTGTGGATGTATCTGATATGGATCTTCTTTAGATGATACCCGAGATTATTATGAATAAAGATAATAGTAAGCTAAATTCTTGTGAATTGAAGAAAGCAATCTTTGAATGAAATAGTGATAGTGCTAGTGGTTCGGATGAACTTAGTGGCCTCGTTTTCAAAAGTGTTGGGACATAGTTGCTGCTGATGTGTTTGAGATTGTGAGAGCTTTCTTCTTGAGTCATACTTTACCTAAATCCATCACTTACACTAAGCTAGTTTTATTGCCTACGAAGGAGAGAGTAACTTCTTTCACATACATAAAACCTATTAGTTTGAGTAACTTCCTGAATAAGGTGATTTCTAGAATTATCATGATAGGCTTGAGGTTTTCCTTCCTTTAATCATTTCTCAAAACCAATATGGTTTTGTTAAAGGAAGGAGCATTTCTGTGAATGTTCTACTAGCTCAGGAGATAATCACTAATATAAGGAAAAGATGCAAGCCTTCCAATGTAGTTATTACGCTTCACATGGCTAAATCTTATGACAAACTTTCTTAGCAATTCTTGATAAAAGTTCTTTAGAAGATGGGTTTTAATAATGTTCTGCAGATATGATTTGGAGGTTTTTGGCCAACAATTGGTATTTAGTGTTGATCAACGGACAAGCTTCATGGTTTTTTCTTTTTGGCAGAGGTTTAAAACATGGGGATCCTCTTTCTCCAGTTTTGTTCATTATTCTTCAAAGGTACTATCTAGAGGTTTGAATTTTGTATTTCTTAATAATAATTTCAAAGGTTATGGCATGCCAAAGTGGAGTTCTCCTCTTAATAATCTAGCTTATGCTGATGATAACATCATTTTCTCCTCTGCTGATAAGTTGTATTTGCATATGATTATTAATATGTTGGCGGAGTATGAAAAACAATCTAGTCATAAATTTAACAAGGAAACGAGTTTTTTCTATGTATCTCACAAGATTGATGGCACAATCACCCAACAAATTGAAGTGATCAATAGTTTTAACAAAGGAAAATAGGATGCCCTATTGGGCATGCAAGGAAGAGGAAGTCTCACTTCTCATATCTCATTAGCAAGGTAAAGAGTAAGTTTCAAGCCTGAAAAGAAAAGATTCTATCATGTGGTGGTAAGGTGATATTGATGAGTCCACAATTTGGATTCATTTAGGGCTATATTTTGATAGAATTAGTGTCCTTAAATGCATATTTTGTCTCAATATCTGATGAAAATCCTTACTTTCAGGTATTTAGAGTTTGAGGCCAAGCATGGACACTACTTGGCAAGAAGGAACAAGGTGGCTGAAGAGAAAGAAGAAATGAAGGCCTGAAGATCGCCGAGCCCAGTTGGTAAGTCACCGATGGGCCTAGAGATCGCCTTTTGTTCCAGTGTGCTGAACCCTGAAGGAAAAGGTCAAGTTGGCAATGAAATAGAGTAGTCGGCGTGTTGCTGATCAGTTCTGCGAAGCAGTACTATATCGCCAAACGACTCAAAACGCGAAGAGGCTGAAGGCTAAAGCAGGAAGGCGATGAAATCGACCAAAAGGCGGATTGCCGAGCGTATCGATGATCCCGACTAACTACGCCGAATGGTCCTCCGTAACACAAATTTTCAAACACTATAAATACTTGTTGAAATTTCTAGTAATCATATCATATCACTTTTATTATTCAAACTTTTTACAGTTTTTGGAGAGTTCTAAGTTTTAGAGGGTTTTGGAGACTTTGTTCTAAGACCTTGAAGATTCAAAGGGTTTCAACTCCAAGAAATTGGACGTGGGTCTCGAAGATTCTTCACTCTTGACATGTTTTAAGACTTAATTCTTCATACCCAGTTGATGGAAACTGATATTGGTATACATTTTTATCTCTTTTACATGTCTAGCTAAAACCCAATTCTTGGGGTGTGATTTTGTAAATATAGGTTAAATTATCTGTTGGGTCTTGCTTGTTGATGGTTTATTTGTTGTTTAAATGTGATTTCGTTTAGTAGTTGTGTATGAACTTAATGGGATTGTAGTTGCAAATACGATTTCATCTTAGTGTTTTTGGCTTGCTCGAGAGAGGTCGTAAAACTAAGAATACTAAATTGATAGCTGGTGGTATTGGGTCGACATGGGTTCAGCTCGAGAGAGTGAATGGGCTAAGGCGGAGGCTATGCTTAATGTGGCAACTGGGTGTTCGAGAGAAACCGAGTTGATTCGGGGTAAGTTGCTCGAGAGAGAATTTACCCCACTATAGTCTAGCCTAGTCACAAATGCTCAACAATTTACTATCAAAAGCATGTATTCGATAGTCTAGTTTAACCCGTATTCCTATCACATCCGAAGAATCCCGTCTCCGTATCGCGTTTCCTTTTATTTTTACTTTTTTTTAGTTGTTAATTAATACAAACCCCCATCGATAATTGACGCTTACGTCACTCCTTAGATTTAGTATGTTTTTATTCGTTAATATTTATAGCTATGATTAATTAGAACTTGATTTTATTTTTCTACTAATCTCAAAACCACTCCCTGTGGGAACACTATACGCGATCGTTTGACACTTGAACCGAAATAGTTTCAGTTGATTATGTCGAACATCAAAATGGTGCCTCTGCCGGGGTCTGGTGTTATTTGAGAATTTTTAGCTTAGTAAAATTTTTTTGTTCTTCTTAGTCGTAGTTTACTTACTTAATTTTTAGTTTTGTCTTGCTTGTTTGTGTGTTGAGACAGAATACTGAGTATACACGATGGAGATGGTGAACCAATGGAGCACCTCCCGATAGAAGTGATGAGGTTCCGGGATAAGATTCTAACCTTTAAGCAATTAGAACGCGAACAACTTCATGAGGCATGGATGAGGTTTAAAGCACTTCTGAGTCAATGCCATACTCATGAGATCCCCGACATAGTTCTTCTAGAATGTTTCTACAGAAGTCTTAGTCTAGGAAACAGAATGTTGGATGATCAAATTGTCTTGGGTAGTCTAGTACAACAACCTTATGTGACAACAGCCAAAATGCTTGACAACTTAAATCAGCCAAAGCAAGCAATAGAAATGAGAGACTTCAGCTTAGCAGTCCTGCTAACCCAGTTAGATGAGCTAACCAAGAAGATTGGGGATCTTGAAGTCCAGTGCAACAAGAAGGGGCGCTATATTCCTCCTCATGAATGAAGGAAACTTAAGAACAAGGAGGATGGACAGATCAAAGAAATGCTCACGCTCCTATTCCAAAAAGCAAATGAGCAGCATAGGGTGCTGGAAGAATTGAGGAAGAACGTTTGGATACTGAATCAGATGACAAACTCCCACTCCATGCTCATTCATCTACTGGGATCCCAAATAGACCAAGTACTGTCCTCCCTCTACCCAGAGCCAAAGGCGAGGTGCCCTTATGAAACTAGGGCTGATCCCGTGAATGGAGTTTGAATAAGGACCTACGTCATGCCACGACGTTAACTAAGGCGTTGTTTGGGAGGCAACCCAAAACCCCTTATTGCTTTCTATTTATGTTTTGGAAAAATAATGGTGTAACATCTCGTAACTAGAAAGAACTAGAAGGAAGTTTAAAATCTAGAAATAGTTATTTTTGGAAAGTATAGGGAAATCTGGAAAATTTTAAGTAAGTTAAAGTGAGTGTTTGGTCAACTTCAAAAAACCATAACTCCTACCTTGAGTTGTTTGGGTTAGATTTTTGAGTAAAGAGTAAAAAGTATAGATTGAAGTTCATTTCTTCAAAAGTATATGGGGACTAAGTATTCCCAAAGAGATTTTAAATGTTTTCACATTTAAATAAGATCGGGAACTGCGATTTCCAAAGAGCCTTCGGGCTAGTTTTTAGAAAAACTAATCGCTTTCTAAATGAAGCAAGAGGGAAAACTTTGATTTCCAAGATATCCTTTGAGCTAAGTTATTGAGCACTAATCTCAAATCACAGAAGAAGTATGTTTTTTTAAAACATAAGAGCTAGTATATTTTGGGAGTAGTATTGAGCACCGAATTGGGGGCGAGCATGAGTTCAAATAGCTTACGTCTCCATAAAACCATGTAGCCACCATGGGTAGAAAAATGTCATACTTTTTAGATGAACCCTTCTCACAATAGACTAGTGGATCCACTTAGTAGTTCAGGTTCTATACCTTTGGCCGGGTATAGGATGCGCTGGCAGCGTGAGGTAGATCGTTGTATCATCACTATAGCTCTTATGTGATGGTTGGCGGTTAGAGAAACTCCCACATAAGTTATTGTATTTTTATATACATCAGTTTATTGTATTTTTACATACATTTCACAGTTGTTGTATCCTTGTATATACACAGAGTTGACATCATGTTTTTAAACAACTTTTCTTTATATTGCACTTGTTTTGAACTGCTTTATATTGAAATGAGTTCAGTAAGTATTCATGAGTTGAGAAGAGCCAAGGTAAGTGTTTCTTTCATATTTCCTTTCAAGCCTATGTTTGTTAGCATTCCAACTCGCATACTCGTACATTCAATGTACTGATGCCAGTTAGCCTGCATCTTCTCATGATGCAGACACAAGTAAGTAGGATTGGCATCCGGCGCATCATTGATCCTGTGAGCAGTTCAGAGTCTGTTGGTGACGTTATTTGCATTCCAGAGGACTCTTTTTTATTGCTTTCTAGTTAGTTCATTAGGATGTTGTAGGGTTGTCCCAACATCCATCTCAGTCATTTTAGAGGCTTCATAAATAGTCGGATGTTAGTCTTCTGAGTCTTTCCATTATCATTTCTTATTGTTAAGACTTAAGTTGCCACTTTTGGCCAAGTTGAATGTTTAATCTTTAAAACATTCTCAGTTATTTTATTAGTCAGTTAAGTTAAGTTCATTGATCATTATAGATATGAATATTGTCTTCCGCTGAGTTAAGTAAGCCATGCCAAGGGTTCGCTTGGGGCCAGCAATGGTCTTCGATTGCCAGTCCCGCCCAGGTTGTAGGCTCGGGACGTGACAAACTTGGTATCAGAGCCTAGAGTTCAAGAGTCTTAGGGAGTCTATGAAGCCGTGTCTGTAGAGTCCTGGTTATCGGTGTGAAGCGTGCCACATCTATAATTAGGAGGCTTCAACATCTAGGAACTACCTCACTTCTTTCACACTCATTTCGTGCGTTAGAGTTTAATCTCTAAAAGTTTCCCTCCAATTCGTGTTTGTGCGTGTTTTTCAGATAGTCATGCCTCCACGAAAAGCAGTCAGAGGTCGTCCAGCTAGGAGGAATATTGAGGAACAAGAGTTACCCAATTTACCTAAAGTGCAACCTCAAGGGGAAGTGACGAATGCTGAGTTCAGAGAGGCTATAAGGATGCTCAGTCAAGTTGTGACCAACCAAGCTGGGCAACAGAGAGGAGCTTGACATGAAGAGGTTGATACTTTAAGGATTCGTGAGTTCTTGAGGATGAATCCTCCAAGTTTCACTGGTTCAAGCACTTCTGAGGATCCAGAGAACTTTGTTGATGAACTGAAAAAGGTGTTCGATGTGATGTATGTTACTGACACTGTGAGAGTTGAGCTAGCTGCATATCAGATGAAAAATGTTGCTAGGAATTGGTTTGATCAATGGAAAGGGAGTAGAGCTGAGGACGCATTTCCTGTGAGTTGGGCCTGTTTTGAAGAGGCTTTCTTGGGGTGTTTCTTTCCCCAAGAACTGAAAGAGACCAAGGTACGTGAGTTCCTCACACTTAAGAAGGATTCTCTAAGCGTTCATGAGTATGGGTTGAAGTTCACCAACTGTCTCGCTATGCTCCGGAAATGGTTGCGGACATGAGGAGTAAGATGAGTCTGTTTATTGCTGGGTTGTCCCGTCTATCGAGCAAAGAGGGCCGGACATCAATGCTTATTGGGGACATGGACATTTCGAGTTTGATGGTCTATGTGCAGCAAGTAGAGGAAGAGAAGCTAAGAGATGGGGAAGAATTCAAGAACAAGAGGGCTAAGACAGGGAATGAGTCCGGGCAGCAGAAAAGTAATGCCAACCTGTCATCCTTCCAACAGAAACAGAAGGGCCCTGCTCCATCATTTGCTAGTGCACCGCACCTAAGAACAAAGGTGAGTACAATAATCAGAACTTCAAAGCTAAACTTGCTTATTCTCAGGGTAGCGTGGCACAAGGGGGTAGTAAGCCTTCTACATGCACCAAGTGTGGTAGGAACCATTCAGATATTTGTCGTGAGGGCTCCACTGGTTGTTTCAAGTGTGGTCAGAGTGGGCATTTCATGTGAGAGTGTCCAAAGATCAAGCAGGGAAGCGGTAATGGGGGCAATAGAGCCCAGTCTTCTTCAATTTCTCCACTAGACAGAACTGCACCTAGAGGGGCTACTTTCGATACTGGCGGATGAACAAACCGCTTATATGCTATCAACAGTCGTCAAGAGCCAGAGGATTCACCAGATGTTTTCACTGGTATGATTCGAGTCTTTGACTTTACTGTTTATGCCTTGCTAGATCCAGGAGTGAGTTTATCTTTTGTAACTCCATATGTTGCTATGAACTTTGATGTTATTCCTGAGCAACTTAGTGAACCATTCAGTTTTTCTACACCTGTTGGTGAGTCTATTCTAGCAGAGGGAGTCTATCGTGATTGTCCTGTTTTCGTCAATCACAAGAGTACCATGGCTGATCTAGTTGTGTTACACATGGTAGACTTTGATGTCATTCTTGGTATGGACTGACTTCATGCCTATTATGCCTCAGTTGATTGTAGAACTCGAGTTGTCAAGTTTCAGTTTCCAAATGAGCCAGTCTTAGAGTGGAAAAATAGTTCAACAGTGCCTAAGGGTCGTTTCATTTCGTACCTTAAGGCAAGGAAGTTAGTTTCTAAGGGGTGTGTCTATCACTTAGTCCGAGTTAATGACTCAAGCATTGAGGTACCTCCTATTCAGTTAGTTCCAGTAGTAAAAGAGTTCCCAAAAGTCTTTCCTGATGATCTTCTTGGAGCCCCTCCTGAGAGAGAGATAGACTTCGGTATAGATCTTTTCCCAGATACTCGTCCTATATCTATTCTGCCATACAGAATGGCACTAGAAGAGTTGAAAGAGCAGTTAAAGGATCTTTTAGATAAGGGCTTTATTTGACCAAGTGTCTCACCTTGGGGCGCTCTGGTCTTATTTGTGAGAAAGAAAGATGGTTTCCTTAGGATGTGTATAGATTACCGTCAGTTAAACAATGTTACCATCAAGAATAAGTATCCTCTTCCGATAATTGATGATCTTTTCGATCAGCTTCAGGGTGCTTCCTGTTTCTCAAAAACTGACCTCAGGTCAGGCTATCATCAATTAAGAGTAAGGGAATGTGATATTCTGAAGAAAGCTTTCAGAACCAGATATGGTCATTATGAGTTTTCGGTCATGTCCTTTGGTTTAACTAATCCACCAACAACGTTCATGGACCTTATGAATAGAGTTTTCAAACCTTATTTAGATATGTTTGTTATCGTCTTCATGATGACATACTAATATATTCAAGGAATGAAGAAGATCATGCTAGTCACCTCAGAAGAGTTCTTAAGACTTTGAAAGATAGAGAATTATATGCCAAGTTCTCTAAGTGTGAGTTTTGGCTTGAATCTGTGGCATTCTTAGGCCATATTGTGTCTGGAGAGGGGATTAAAGTTGATACTCAGAAAATTGAGGCAGTACAGAACTGGCCTAGACCCACATCTCCAACTGATATTAGGAGTTTCTTCGGTTTGGCTGGCTATTATAGAAGGTTTATAGAGGGGTTCTCGTCTATTTCACCCCCTTTGACAAAGTTGACTTACAAAACAGTGAAATTTCAATGGTCTGAAGCCTGTGAGAAAAGCTTTCAGGAATTGAAAAAGAGGTTGAATACTGCCCCAGCTTTGACCTTACCTGAAGGTACCTAAGGTTTTGTGGTGTACTGTGATGCATCTAGAGTTGGGTTGGGTTGTGTTTTAATGCAGAATGGCAAAGTTATAGCTTATGCCTCCAGACAGTTGAAAGTTCACGAGAAGAACTACCCCACCCATGACTTAGAGTTGGCTGCTGTAGTATTTGATTTGAAGATATGGCATCATTACTTGTATGGTGTGCATGTTGATGTATTCACTGATCTCAGTCATCAATAAATGTTCACCCAGAAAGAGCTTAATCTCAGACAAATGAGGTGGTTAGTTATTTTTAGAAAGTATAGGGAAATCTGGAAATATTTAAGTAAGTTAAAGTGAGTGTTTGGTCAACTTCAAAAAACCATAACTCCTACCTTGAGTTGTTTGGGTTAGATTTTTGAGTAAAGAGTAAAAAGTATAGATTTAAGTTCATTTCTTCAAAAGTATATGTGGACTAAGTATTCCCAAAGAGATTTTAAATTTTTTCACATTTAAATAAGACTGGGAACTGCGATTTCCAAAGAGCCTTCGGGCTAGTTTTTAGAAAAACTAATCGCTTTCTAAATGAAGCAAGAGGGGAAACTTTGATTTCCAAGATAGCCTTTGAGCTAAGTTGTTGAGCACTAATCTTAAATCACAGAAGAAGTATGTTTTTTTTAAAACATAAGAGCTAGTATATTTTGGGAGTAGTATTGAGCACCGAATTGGGGGCGAGCATGAGTTCATATAACTCACTTCTCCATAAAATCATGTAGCCACCATGGGTAGAAAAGGGTCATACTTTTTAGATGAACTCTTTCACAATAGACTAGTGGATCCACTTAGTAGTTCAGGTTCTATACGTTTGGCCGGGTATAGGATGCACTGGCAGCGTGAGGTAGATCGTTGTATCATCACTATAGCTCTTATGTGATGGTTGTCGGTTAGAGAAACTCCCACAGAAGGTATTGTATTTTTATATACATCAATTTATTTTATTTTTACATATATTTCAGAGTTGTTGTATCCTTGTATATACACAAAGTTGACATCATGTTTTTAAACAGCTTTTCTTTATATTGCACTTGTTTTGAACTGCTTTATATTGAAATGAGTTCAGTAAGTATTCATGAGTTGAGAAGAGCCAAGGTAAATGTTTCTTTCAAATTCCCTTTCAAGCCTATGTTTGTTAGCATTTCAATTCGCATACTCGCACATTCAATGTATTGATGCCAGTTGGCCTGCATCTTCTCATGATGCAGACATAAGTAAGTAGGATCGGCATCCGACGCATCGTTGATCCAGTGAGCAATTCAGAGTCTGTTGGTGAGCCTCCTTGCATTCCAAAGGACTCCTTTTTATTGCTTTCTAGTTAGTTAATCAGGATGTTGTGGGGTTGTCCCAACATCCATCTCAGTCATTTTAGAGGCTTTATAGATAGTCTGATGTTAGTCTTCTGAGTCTTTTCATTATCATTTCTTATTTTTAAGACTTGGGTTGCCACTTTTGGCCAAGTTGAATGTTTAATCTTTAAAACATTCTTAGTTATTTTATTATTCAGTTCAGTTAAGTTCATTGATCATTATAGATATGTATATTGTCTTCCGCTGAGTTAAGTAAGCCAGGTCAAGGGTTCGCTTTGGGCCAACAATGGTCTTCGAGTGCCAGTCCCGCCTAGGGTGTAGGCTCGGGGTGTGACAAACGGTGTGTTGTTTGTACAAGTTGAAGTGTGGAAATTGTTTGAAAAGGTGAAGGGTGGGAAGCAACAGTTCAAGTCGGCGAGTCGCCGAAGAGGTCGGCAAACCCGACCTAATCTGCCGTTTGACTTAAGACATCTTCAAATTGGAGTCTGTCAAAATCAGCAAGCCTAGAAAATTATTGGCAAATCGCCGACCATGTCAGCGATCTTGATGTTGATCGCCGTTGGGCCCCCCACACTCACCGGAGGTTCTGTAATATTTGGTGAGGTGAATGAACACTCGGCGGATCGCCGAGAGGTTAGGCGAGCTCGACTAATGTCGCTGAATGTGTGAAAACTGGACGGTTTTTGAGGCCAAAGGTTTAAAAATTCTAACTCATTCACTTTCCATCACTTCTTATCTTCCCAAACTCACACCCGCACAATAGTTCCTATATTTTCACATTTTAAAAGCATTTTTAGTGCTGATTTGTTCTCGGGATTGGATTGCATTGTCACCTAGCATCTCAATAGCATCTTAATTGGCATCTAAGGTTGGTTTTCGAGCCCTGAGTTTCTTTTATCAAAAGTTATACTCAAATGTAATAATATCATTTTGTTGATGTGTGCTGGGCCTTTCTGGTAGGATTGGAATTTTTGATTGCCTATTTTGATTCGATAATCTTGCCCTTATTAAGTTAAATAGTTGATTCCTGAAAATTGTGCCTTAAAGTGAATGAAATTTTGTGGGGTTGTGCATGAGTGTCATTGGGTCCAAGCTTAATTCGAGTCGTGCATTATTTGATCTTGTTTTCGGGGGTTGCAGGGTTTAATTCGAAGAGTTGGGATGAAAGTAGGCACGAAAGGTCGTTTGGCGAGCTGAGTCGAGCTCGCCAAACTACTCTGCGGATCGCCGAACTCCCCCATCTCGCCTATAAATTAATGCCTTATTTGATATAGGAGTCTGTAACTTTCAGCAAAAAGCTTGAGTTCGCCGAAAGCACTCGGCGACTCGCCGATGGTTTCTTGTTTTCCCTTTGTCTGCACCCTTGTATCCTCTATGCACACCACTCAGTGAATCGCCTAAGTGGTTGCGCATTTCGCCAACTAGTTCGGCGAGTTTATCTGTAGCTCATCTTCTATACTCTTGTTTGAATACTCTCTAACTCTTTCTTGAAGCTTTGCAGATATGGCTAGACTGAAAGTAACTGGAAGAATTATGCCACCCCGACATACTAGAGCGAAATTTTTTAGGAAAAATACAAGGGAAACAAATCCTCCCAAAATGGGAAGTGAGGGCAAGAAGCACAGTTCCAGCAAGAGAACTATTCCCCTAGATCCCACTACCCCTTCATGGACTCATGGATTCTACACAGCTATACATGCCTTTTTGGCAGCTAACGACTTGGACAATTTTAGCAAGTCAGTCACCACTGAATCTTCTAAAGTGACTCTGGGGACTGGTACCCTGAACCAGAACGAAACATCGGGCACTGATCCCCAAACAGATGAAGCGACTATGTAGGCATGATTTTTCTCTTCCTCCCTCTCTGTCTTTCTCTATTTTGACCTTTGGAGTATTGTTATTTGCATTTGAGGACAAATGATTTTTATTTGTGGTGGGGTGAGGCCACCTTTCTGTGCTGATTATGCTCATGTTTTATTTATATATTTGGGTCGTTGTGCTTAAAATTGTGTTTTATACTGCTTTTTATGGATGTTTGAGCTTGTGGCTCCTTTTATTTTTAAATTGTAAATGATTTTGACCCTTTCAAAAAATTTTAAATTTTCACCACCTCTTATACGTGAGGAATGTGGCTGTTCTTTAGCAAATTTGAGTCTCGGTTTTGATCAATATCAATGACTCAAATAGTGCTCATAATCGAACGAACATGAATGTGCGGCTACGATGAGACCAATTGAAGTTCCATAGTCAATATGTGAACTCTTTGCATCTCATTATGACTAGCCAATTATCAAATTGATTCTCTTGTGATGAACGTTGCACACTAGCGAAAGTGTGGAGTCTTGTTTGACTTTGGTGTCGATGCCTTGTGTGATCACCTTACTGTGAACCATACATGATAACACCTAGAATTTGCCCCGTTGGTCCGGTCGACTAAGTAAGGCGATCTCTTGATATGATCTTAGGCAACTTCGAAGAGTGTGAGCCAATTTGACATATAACTCTTTTGTGGCCTACCTTGTGAGTGTGTGAACCTCTTTTGAACACCCTTGAGCCTTACCTTTCTTTGGAAGAAACTTGATGAAAACATGACCTTTATTAATTTCACTACCCATAATCCTCGTGATTTGTGGTCGATTGAATAGGCAACTTAGGCCAAAAGCCTAAGTTGGGGTGTGGTGAAAAGAGAAGGCAAGTCAAGAAGTGCAGGAAAAGTCCCATTTAACCCATGGTGTTAAAAAAAATGGAACCCCTCCATACAAAAAAAAAGAAAAAGAATAAAAAAGTTGTGGAATAAAGTACAACAAAAATGGGGGTTCCGAACAATCCATGGAACTGAATAATGGGACGACTTATGAGCACTAAAGAAAATGATGAAAAAAGAGAAAAGGGAGTGTTGAAAGCACCACATTTCACGAGGATGAAAGGCACTGAGCCTAAATGACCATACCTTTGCACTCAACCCTATTACTAGACTTGAAAAGACCTTTTTGATCTTGAGTGAGCTGAAACAATTGTTGATTGGAAAATACGGGCAAACCTATGGGTGAAAGCATGCATTATGTTATTCTTTGTGAGAGTGAGCGTTGCATTTGATTCCAGAACTTTAAATGATCAAACCATTGTGTGAATATGGAATCATTCTTTTTGTGAGGGCATTCAAATACCATTGTTGAGCTTGAACTTGCATTTGAAGCAAGTATAGTAAGCTTGATAATCATTGATAATGGTGTGTCACAACTTGAGTCTTTGAGTATACAATTGATTCTTGCACGAGTAAGTTGAGTCTTGTTGTGTACATTCATGGTTGAGTCTTGTGTAGCACTGTTTGAGACATCCTTTTTAGATTGCCGAACTTGAGTTTTACTTGAGAACAAGCAAAAGTTTAAGTTGGGGTGTTGATGAGTGCACAATTTGGATTCATTTAGGGCTATATTTTGATAGAATTAGTGTCCTCGAATGCATATTTTGTCTCAATATTCGATGAAAATCCTTAAGTTTCAGGTATTTAGAGCTAGAGGAAAAGCATGGACATTACTTGGCAAGAAGGAACAAGGCGGCCGAAAAGAACGAACAAATGAAGGCCTGAAGATCGTTGAGCCCAGTTGGCGAGTCGCCGATGGGCCTGGATATCGCCTTTTGTTCCAGTGTGTTGAGCCCTGAAGGAAAAGGTCAAGTTGGCGAGGAAATAGAGCAGTCAGTGTGTTGCCGATCAATTTCGTGAAGCAGTACCATATCGCCCAACGACTTAAAAGGCAAAGAGGCTAAAGGCTAAAGTAGGAAGGTGATGAAATCGACCAAAAGGCGAATTGCCGAGCTTATCGATGATCCTGATTGACTGCGCCAAATGGTCCTCCGCAGCACAAATTTTCAAACACTATAAATACTCGTTTAAATTTCTAGTAATCATATCATATCACTTCTATTATTCAAACTTTTTACAGTTTTTGGAGAGTTTTAAGTTTTAGAGGGTTTTGGAGACTTTGTTCTAAGACCTTGAAGATTCAAAGGGTTTCAACTCCAAGAAATTGGACGTGGGTCTGAAAGATTCTTCACTCTTTACGTGTTTTAAGACTTAATTCTTCATACCAGTTGATGGAAATTGATATTGGTATAAATTTTTATCTCTTTTACATGTCTAGCTAAAACCCAAATTCTTGGGCTGTGATCTTGTAAATATAGGTTAAATTATCTGTTGGGTCTTGCTTGTTGATGGTTTATTTGTTGTTTAAATGTGACTTTGTTTAGTAGTTGTGTATGAACTTAATGGGATTGTAGTTGCAAATACGATTTCATCTTAGTGTTTTTGGTTTTCTCGAGAGAGAGGTCGTAAAACTAAGAATACTAAATTGATAGCCGGTGGTATTGGGTCGACATGGGTTCAACTCGAGAGAGTGAATCCTAGTCCTTCTCCCACACATTCAACTCGAGATAGTGAATGGGCTAAGGCGGAGGCTGTGCTTAATGCGGTAACTCGGTGTTCGAGAGAAATCGAGTTGATTCGGGGTAGGTTGCTCGAGAGAGAATTTACCCCTACTATAGTCTAGCCTAGTCACAAATGCTTAACAATTTACTATCAAAAGCATGTACCCGATAGTCTAGTGTAACCCGTATTCCTATCACATCCCAAGAATCCCGTCTCCATATCGCATTTCCTTATATTTTACTTTTTTTTTAGTTGTTCAATAATACAAACCCCATCGATAATTGACACTTGCATCACTCCTTAGATTTAGTATGTTTTTATTCATTAATATTTATAACTATGACTAATTATAACTTGATTTTATTTTTCTACTAATTCTCAAAACCACTCCCTGTGGGAACGATCCCAACCCTTGGTTGGGTTATATCACTACACATGATCGTTTGACACTTGAACCGAAATAGTGTCAGTTTATTACGTCCAACATCAAATACTAATTAATAATGTGCTATAAAGTCTTCCTATTTTTTACTCTCAGCTATTAGTCCTACTAAATGTGTTATTCATGATCTTCACAAGTTGTTTGCAAGATATTTTTGGGATAAAATGAAGGGTGTAGGCATAAGCATTGGGTCTCGTGGACTAAGATGTGCTTTCTGAATGAAGAAGGTGAATTTGGCTTTAGATCACTGATGGATGTATCTAAAGCATTATTTGCCATGTTATGATGGAATTTCAGGACTACTAAATCTATGTAGACCAATTTTATGTGGAATAAATGCTGCAAGAGGTTAGACCTCAATTAATAGAATGGAAATGAGGTTCAACATTGTGGAAATACATGTTTGAAGCTTGAGAAGAGATTGATAAGATGATATGGTGGGAACTCAAATGTAGTCACTCAAGTGTGTTGTATGATAATTGGACAAAAATGGGTACATTGCACTATAATGTCCTTCCCCCGTCTAGTAATTTGAATGATTCTGTGGAAGAGATTAATGAACTAATAGAGGATGGCAATTGGAATTCTTGAAAGTTGCAACAATTATTTCCTCAAGAGATTACAGATCAGATTCTCAAGAATTTATTTGGAGATTATTGAAGAATGGGATAAGCCTTGGTGGATTCTCTTTAGCTCTGGAAAATTTACTATCAGTACTACGTGGGAGGAGGTGAGACAAACAAAGTGTTAAGTTATTCTCATACATATGAATTAAAGGACTGCCTTTTAAAAAAGCTTTCTTTCTCGGGAGATTATTGAAGAAAAGAGCACCAATTGGGAAAATAATTGTCAAAATGAAGGTGGTGGAGGAAACATTATGCTATTGTTGCGCTAGTCCTCAGCCATAAACCATTGACCATATTTTTCTATCATTACCTTTCGCTAAAAAGGTTTGGCAGACATGTACAAATGCTGTGGGGTTTCAAGTGTCCGATACTCAATTAAAGGTAGTTATTCATAGATGATAGAATATGGATGCCTCTCCAAAGTTGAAGCTAATTTGCTGGCTATGCCTGCTTTCATTATTTGGCAGTTGTGGAAAAGAAGAAATCCATATAAAAATGGAGAGAAGATGTCTTTTTACAAGACTATAAAGGAAATTAATAGACATATATGTTTCATGACTAGATATAGGTACCCATGGATATCTATGATCCCTTTATATTGGCATGATGTAGTAAAGTTCTTAGAAAACTATACTCCAGTTATTGTTACTAAAATTGTGCATTGGAAAAATCCTATGGTTGGTTCTTACAACTGTAATACTGATGGAGTAGCAAAAGGTAATCCTAAGCCCAGTTCTAGTGGTTTCTGTGAGGGATTCGACAGGAAATTTCATTTATGCAGAGAAACTACCAAGTTACAAGATGGTAATAATCTTGTGGGTGAGGCACAAGCTTTGATAGTGATAACACTCAACTACACTTCATCCGATTATAAGTGGAGGCGGTCGCTAACAAGTATAAATCCAACTAGGAGTGGGGTCAATCCCTCAGGGAGTGATACCGTAAAGAATTCGATCACGAAGTAAAATGGTGTTCTAATCATTTGTAAAGTAGACATTCTCGCAAAAAATAAAATAAATAACAAGGGGTTGACAATTAATGTCAAATGGGGGGATTTGGGTGAACAATTAACAACTACAAATAACCGGGAGTAATCAAGTATAGGAGATTTCTTGGGAATGTGATAAATTTAATGCCAATTTTGCTAAATGGGTGATTACTATTTACTAAAAGTCGTTGAACTTCACTAGGTAGGCTATGCCTTAGGTGCAATAGATATTTCTCAATCAACTATCACGAATCAAACGAGTTCTCTCGAACCTCAACAAGCACATCACAAGAAACCAGCCCAATACCTCAATCAATCTACTTTTTCAAGCTAGATTGGTAGGATTGAATTTAGACCCACTTTCTCAAGCTAAGTCCACAATATCCCAATCACTACAATAATCAACCAATAGTTTTAACTCTATTACTTCTTTCTCAAGCAAGCTTAGAATGCTAGACTAGAATTGTATTTGTAACTAAAATTCATCAATTAAAACTCAACTATCAATTGAACCCACTTCAAATTAACAATGAAATCAATAAATACTAACACCCATAAGCTAATTGAAACATTCAATCAAATAATCACACCCCCAAGAATGGGCGTTTTAGCCAAACATCATAAAAAGTAAGAAATTGTTACCAACTATGTTTTCCATAAGCTTGGGTAACAATCCACAAGTCTTCAAATGATCCAATTAAAACTAGAAATCAAGCCAACCCTAATTCTCTACTCAAAAAGTGTAAGAACAATGTTTAGAATGCTGAAGATAAAAACACAGGACTAGATTATGTGGGAACTCCTTTTCTTCTTTTCAAAATTCCATTTATGCATTCCCAGAATTTCAGCTTCAGAGTCATTTGGTGAAATAAGTCGGGCTTCACCGACTTGGTCGGCGATGCGCTGAATTCTCCTTTCCATCACTGTCTTGGCTTGACTTTCTATCCTTTCTTTGCTGTAACTTTAGGTGATCAAGTTTGGGCTCATCGACCTGTTCAGCGACGCGCCAAGTGCTCCTCTTCTCGCCTTTTTGGCTTGCCTTTTCACCAATTACTCTGTAACTTTTGGCGGGCTAATTGGTATTGTCGACCACTTTTGAGACTCGCCGAAATACCCATCTAATCGCCGAATTGGTCTTGTGCATGGGCTGGCCTGCTGGAACTTTAGGTGAGCTGAAATTCCACTCGATGACTCGCTGAGTGGCTTTGGCGAGTAACAACCTTGCTTTTCTAAAGCTTTTTCAGCTTTTTTCTCTCCTTTTTGCCTAGTAATGCCTTTGCCCTGCTCTTTTGCCTTCATTGCTGTAAAATAGTATTTTAACATCGGTTTAGAGCATTAAATAGGCATTGAGGACACTAAAACTTTGAATATTAAGCCGTAAATGAGTCAAAATCCCCGACTCATCAACACCTCCAACTTAAACTTTTGTTTGTCCTCAAGTAAAACACAAGATCAATCAGTTCACCAGAGATGTCTACAAATAGTGCTACTCAAGAGTCAACATGAATGCACATGAGGTTCAGTCTATCCATGCAATGTTTAATTGTGCACTACAAGTTTCAAACTGTGACTAGCCATTATCAAATAAAAGTCAAGCTCACAATGTTTTCTTCAAATGTGAATTCAAGCTCAACAAAAGTATTTGAATGCCCTCACATCAAGAATGATTTCATGCCCACACAAAGCTCATCTAAATTTAAGAATTAAGGAATTAAAATCAACTCTCACACTCCCAAAGATAAGCACATGCATGATTCTACCCATAGGCTTGCCCGTATTTTCCAATCAACATGACAATAAGCTTAATCAAGATCACAAAGGTCTTTCAAGGCTTTTAACGAGGTTGAGGGTAAATGTATGATCATTTTGCCTTAGTGATTTCTACCTTCATGAAGCATGACTTGCATTTCACCTTTTCTCCTTTCCTTTCACTCTTTTTTATTTTCACAATCCACCCTAAATTCTTTTAAGCCTGATTCATTGGACACCCATTTTATTTTATCCATTGCACAAGATTCATTGCAACATTCTTTTTCAATATTTTTCTTCTTTTGCTTTTCTTCTCTTTTTTTTTTTATATGGGGGGGTTCCATATTTTTTACCACAATCCATAAGGGCAAGCTTTTCACAAACTTCTTGACTTCCCTCAGTTTTCACCACACCCCCAACTTAGGCTTTTGGCCTAAGTTGGCTATTCAAACAGACCAATGCTTCATAAAGGTTTTAGGTGATGGGGAAAGAGGTCAAATGTGTTCATGTTTCATCCAAAGAAAAGGTTAGGCTCAAATGGTGTCAAGGTAGGTTAACACTCTCACAAGGTGGTTACAAAGAGGTTTATAGCAATTTGTTACACTCTCCAAAACTTGTGCCTAAGATCATCTCTATCATTCGCCTATATTAGTCAATTGGACCAATGGGGCAAGTCTAGGTACCACCAAGCACACATTTCAAGACAATCTCACCACACATGGCATTCAACACAATCATCAATCAAGATTCTACAAATTTAGCTTGCGTGCAATGATCATCACAAGATTCATTTCAACAATCGGTCAGTCACAATGAGATGCTAAGAGTTCACACATGACTTATGCAACTCAAATTTTGTCTCCTTGGAATTGCACAAACATATCGTCTAATCAAGAACACTATCCAAGTCATCGGTATTGAGCACAACTGATACTCAAATATGCAAGAGAATAACCATATTCACAAAAATCAAGAGGCACAAAGATAGGCTAAAACACGATCACCACAAAGCTAACCACCCCGCCAAACAAAACCTAAAATTATCCTCAATGCAAGTATAACAAATATAGCTAAAGACAAGCAAGTAAGGATTGTTGAATGAAAATATTAGAGTAGGAATACTCTTCACTTTATCCCCAGTCGACGAGTAGGTGCCAGGTACACCGAACCATTCGGCGAATCGCCAAGCTGGAATGGGTTCGCCGAACTTTCCAGAGAGATTGTTTGCCAAATTGAGCAACAAGGCGAGCTCAGTCGGGCTCGCCGACTGGTTCCGCAGCTTAAATGTCATGTATCTCGCCGATGTTTCCAGAACAAGCCTTAAAGTTGGCCTCAAAATGGACGATCAAGAGGCCTGATTGGCGATGCACTGAAAGGTTCAGGCCACCGTCGATTTGTCGTTATGTCAGTAATGGGGATTTGAACCTACACATTCAGAAATCGTTATTTCAAAATAACTAAAACTTGGGTTGCCTCCCAAGAAGAGCCTTGTTTAACGTCATGTCACGACGTGGAAATGCTCTCAAGCCTTCCAAAAACATCACTTCGATTACCGAGACATTAAGACATTCTCCAAAATAGAGCTTCAGGCGTTGTCCATTCACTTTAAATGCCAAACTTTCTTTGCTTTCAACCTCAATTGCCCCAAAAACATCACTTCGATTACCGAGACATCAAGACATTCTCCAAAATAGAGCATCATCAAACTTTCGAGACCAGTCAGTCCGATTTGCATTGATTGTTTTTGCTAGAATACTCTTGATTTCTCAATTTGATACTTCAACTTGGCCACTTGTTTGCGGATGATAGGGGGTTGAGACTTTATGCTTGACTCCGTATTTGCTCAACAACAAAACAAACAATCGGTTACAAAAATGAGACCCTCCATCACTGATAATAGCACGCGAGGTACCAAACCTTGCAAAAATATATCGCTTCAAGAATTCCACAACACTTTTTCCTTCATTGTTGGGCAAAGCTACAACTTCTACCCATTTTGAGACATAATCAACTACCAGCAAGGTATACTTGTTTTCGAAAGAGCTCACAAACCGTCCCATGAAGTCAATTGCCCAAACATCAAACAGTTTGACCTCTAGGATAGGATTAAGAGGCAACTCATGCTTTCTTGATACACCTCCTTGATTTTGACATTGAATGCATTGTTTAACAAGAACATGAGTATCTTGGTATAGTGATGGTCAATAGTAGACACTTTGAAGCACTTTGGCGACTGTGCGCACTCTGCTATGATGTCCACCAACCGGCGAAGCGTGGCAAGCATCGAGAATCACATTTACTTCCACTTCTGGTACGCACCTTCTAATTATGTGATCTACGCATTTTCTAAATATGTACGGTTCATCCCAAAAGTACTTCTTTACATCGAACAAGAACTTCTTTCGTTGATGACAATTCAGGCCCTCAGGCATAATCCCACACACTACATAGTTAGCAAAGTCAGCATACCAAGATGAGTTGCCATGTGTTATCTTCATCACTGTTTCATCGGGAGATTCTGCCATAATATCCCTCTCACTTGGATCAACATTATTGGTTTCTAGCCGAGACAAGTGATCCGCCACTTGATTCTCACACCCCTTCCGATCTTTGATCTTGAAATCAAACTCTTGCAACAACAACACCCACCGAATCAATCTTGCTTTTGCATCTTTCTTAGCCATCAAATATCTAATTGCAGATGATCCATGTGCACCACCACTTTAGTTCCAACAAATACACTCTAAATTTCTCAAACGCATACACCACTGCTAGCAATTCTTGCTCCGTGACAGTATAATTCTTTTGAGACACATTCAAGGTCTTACTTGTATAATAAATCGGGTGAAATAGTTTGCCTTTTCGTTGCCCCAGAACAACACCCAAAGCAACATCACTAGTATTACACATGAGTTCGAACGAAATACTCCAATTAGGGGAAATAATGATCGGTGCTGACACTAGTTTTTCTTTCAAGCACAAAAATGCTTTTAGGCAAGCATCATCAAATTAAGTTGAAGGTAGATTCCTTCTCTAGCAACTTACAAAGAGGGTGAGCTACTTTTGAAAAATCCTTTATAAACCGCCTGTAGAAACCCGCATGGCCTAGAAAACTGTAGACACCTTTTACCAAAATAGGAGGAGGTAGTTTGGTAAAGACTTCGACTTTAGCTTGATCCACTTGCATTCATTCTCCTGAAATTTTATGCCCCAAAACAATGCCCTCTTTCACCATGAAATGACACTTCTCCTAATTTAGAACAAGATTGGTTTCCACGCACCTTTTTAGAACCTGCCCAAGGTGTTCAAGACATGCTTCAAATGAATCACCAACAACTGAAAAATCATCCATAAAGACCTCTATTGAGTCTTCAACCATATCTGCAAAAATGGAAAGCATACATCGTTGGAATGTTGCTGGAGCATTGCACAACCCAAAAGGCATTCTCTTGAAAGCAAAAGTTCCATATGGACATGTAAAAGTGCTTTTCTCTTGATCTTTTGGTGCAACAAAAAATTGATTGTATCCGGAATAACCATCTAAGAAGCAATACCATCCACGCCCCGCAAGCCTCTTAAGCATTTGATCCATAAATGGCATAGAAAAGTGGTCTTTCTCAGTCCATGCATACACGCCACCCGGTGACTCGTCTTATAGGCACAAGTTCCCCTCTTTCATTTGGAACTACCTAATTCCTTATTCTTTAGCACACATTACACGAGGCTCACCCATTTGCTAACTGCAATGGGGTATACCACACCCGCATCGAGCCACTTGATTATTTCTTTCTTCACCACTTCTTGCATCGGTGAGTTTAGCCTCATTTGATGCTCAACGCTTGGTTTACATTCACTATCCAATTGGATTTTATGAGTGCAAATTTAAGGGAAATCCCCACAATATCAACAATTGTCCATCCAATAACTTTAATGTATCATTTCAACACATCAACAAGTAATTTTACTTCCCACTCAAGCAAGTATACAGCAATGATGACGGTCAAGGTGTTATTTTCCCCCAAAAATACATACTGAAGATGGGATGAAAGCGCTTTCAACTCAAGCTTTGGATGGTTTTGCGGGGGACTTTTTCGATATTTAAGATCAATGTCGAGCTTCAATGGGTTCTTAGAGTAAGAACCTAAACCCGATAGAGCAGCCACAACTTCATCATAACCTTGAACTTCCTCCTCATCATAATTTGAAAGGACGGCGGATAGAGGTTCCCTCACACAAAACATCTCACTCACACTCACCACTTCCTCATCAATCACATCAACGGTTGAAACTACATGAATGTCACTCGGCTGCTTCATCAATTTGCATACATTGAAAGTAACCTCCTCATTATTTACCCGAAATTTCAATTCGCCAATTTCAACATCCACAAGGGCCCTTCCGGTAGCCAAAAATGGCCTACCTAATATAATAGGTACCTCAGTGTCAATCTCACAATCCAAAATAACAAAGTCGGCTGGAAAAATGAACCTAGCCACTTTCACCAAAATTTCATAAAGTATGCCAATGGGATGCTTAATAGATCGATCAGCCATGAAAAGATGTATTATTGTAGATTTAGGTTCGCCCAACCCAAGTTGTTTGAAAATAGCATACGACATCAAGTTAATACTTACCCCCATGTCATACAAAGCTTTGGTAAACTGAAGCATCCCAATAGTACATGAAATAGTAAATGTCTTCGGATCAACTTTCTTGCTAACCTCATTGCTTGTCATGATGGCACTACAACTATGAGATATCTCAATCGTTTAAAAATCGATACTCCTCTTCTTAGTGACTAATTCTTCCATGAACTTTGCATAGACCGGCATTTCCAACAACACTTCCACTAAAGGAAGATTGATAGATAGAGTCTTGAACACAGATAGAAATTTTGGAACTTTGAATCTTTATCCCGATTTTTGAGTCTTTGAGGGAATGGTGGGTTGACTTTGGGCAATGGTTTTACAGGCTTTGAAGAAGAAGCAGTCCCCTCATTCGATGTTTGTAATTCCTCGATGATGAGTTGTCTTGGAATTTCCTCAACCTCTTTGGATGTGTCATTCTCTGATGCTTGGTCGGATCCCTCTACACCAATGACGTCATCTCTTTCTTTACTAGTGTTTGCCTTACCATTCACTTTCACATCACCACCTACTACTTTCCCACTCCGAGTCAACACCGCCAAACATTTATCATGATTAACCTTTGAATTCACCATCATATCATCTGAAAACCTCTCTAGTGGCTTGGACTCTAACTGGGCTGAAAGTTGACTCATTTGACATTTAAGATGCTTGATAGAATCCGAGTGAGAGTTTACTTTATTATTTAAGGATGAGAAGTCAACCTTATTCTTTAAGCATTTCGTCGGATCCTTCCACCTTATTTAGAATGCGGGACAACAAATCATCCATCCGAAAGCTTCCAAAACTGTCCCTAGATCTTGGGTTGTCATCCATGTACATATAACAAGCATCATAGTCGTCTTCTCTCCTCCAAAAGTTATTTTGGTTAGCCCAATCTCGATTGTAACTTTTTCGTCCATCCTCAATAAATGTGTTCGAACCTTGATTCCCACCCGACTTTAAAGAGTCCGAGAAAGAACCCTCCTCTAGTCTTGACACTTTTTGTACCTATTTGTTTTCATAACT
>JAJOOR010011489.1:0-37532 GCA_036250505.1 Solanum acaule
TATAATTTTTTAATAGAAAAATATGTATAATTATCATAAAAATAAGGAGTAGTAAATATTATTATACATGGTATTAAAAAAAATGTACATATACATAAATGTAAAAAATGATGTATAAAAAGGATTTAAAGGGACATATTTGTCATTTACCTATTTTATCTCGGGATAAGTTATCCCGGGATTACTATACCACCCATGGGGAGGGATAACTTATCCCGGTACTAATTATTAATCCCGGGATAAGTTATCCCGGACTTGCCAACCAAACAACATAATTTTTTTTTTATCCTATCACTATTTCCTTATCCCATCACTATTATTTCTAATCCCTCACACCAAACGAGCCCTTAGAGTTTTCAAGAAGGCGTAGAAATCCCTAGGTCCTTCCTTAGAATTCTCTAGAATGCCTAAAATATTTTCTTGGAAAACCTTAGAAATTCCTAGAAAGTGTAGAGATTTCTAGAGAGGGATCAAAGTGTAAATAGTCTAGGGACTTGTAAAATAATTTTAAATTGCACTTTAGTACCTAGGTGTTAGTATAAATAGAGGTGCCCCTCATTTGCTAGGCACCAAGAAAGAAAGAAAGCATTCAAGCAAGTGTAAGCAATTTTCCAAGCTTAATACAAGCCTTCTTCCAAACTTTCCAAATCTTTCTAAGTCTTTCTTTGCATTCTTTTAGCGATCTTAGTTTCAAAGGGCTTACTTGATCTTACAAGATCGTGAAAGATTCGTGAGTAAGTTGTCAAGTGCCGCACGGAGCTTTAGTAAGACTCTAAGTCCGTGACAAAGTGGTATCAGAGTGAAGGTTTGATACTAAGGGAATGGCAACCGAAAGAGACGTAAACGCCGCTAGCATCACCAACGTCCGACCGGATGGTGGAAAGAAGAACCGTAAGGGAAAGAAGCACCAAAAGAGTCATGAAGAAATGTTGTTGGATCCCACACCAAGCGAGGCGCTAACATCTCATCCACCCTCAACCACCGAAGCAAGTGACGAGAAACGTGGCGAGGAGGCCATTGACGTCACCGCAGGAGAAGAGTGGGTCACAAGGGTTGAAGTGGCAAGGCAGGCCGTGAAGATATTAGGCTGGCGCATGAACGTAGCCGATGGCAAATTCAAGACTCTCGAAGACTTCACCCTTGAGGAAACCGAAAACATCCGTAAGGAATTGGAGGGACGACAGCGGGACGAGTTTGAGATAAAGGAGGCTATCACTTCCTTGGAGTGTCGGCTCATGGAGGCGTTAAGCATGATTGAGACCATGAAGGCCGAGATGAAAGCACTCAAGGAAGGTGTGGCAGCTGGAGGATCATCGTCGCTTAACCGAGATAGGGAGGCCGGAGGGGTCGAGGCTCCCAAACCACCTATGTTTAAAGGCGTCCGTGACGCGCAAGAGGTGGAGAATTTCCTTTGGCATTTGGAGAATTACTTCAAGTGCAACGGGCTGAAGAGTGATGAGAGTAAGATCAACACCGATGTGTTGTATCTTTCGGATATGGCCATGCTATGGTGGAGGCGCAAGGAGGCCGAGATAGGGAAGGAGACATGCACCATCAACACCTGGGAGCAATTCCGGGAGGATTTCAAGAAAGCCTTCTTCCCTAACAACGTCATTTATGAGGCGAAGCGCAAGTTTAGGGAGCTGAAGCAAACGGGCAGCATCACGCATATGTGCAGGAGTTCACTACCCTCCCGCTTCAAATTCCTAACCTCACGAATTATGATATGTTGTTCCACTTCATGGATGGGCTACAAAATTGAGCCAGGACGGAGTTGGAACGTCGGCAAGTCAGGACCATAGACAAAGCCATCACGCAGGCCAAAGCTTTGACATACTTCAGGCATGAGAAACCCGACGGAGCCAGAGGAGAAGAGATGAGAGGTAGTCATGACCATGGTGGGGGAGATCGTGGCAAAGGCGAGGAGCAGCGGCCACATCCCAAGAATCATGATACCTACAAGTCTGATGGCAAGAAGTCTAGACGTCATGGCAACACGGAGAGGAAGACAGAGGTTGCCAACAAAGGTGGGTGCTACATATGCAATGGGCTGCATGGCTATGCAAAGTGCCCTGAACTGAAGAACCTTGGTGATATCCTGCGAGAGCGGAAGACGAAAGACGCACAAGAGCAACGACAAGGCGTAGAGACAACGCAGTTGGGCTCGATAGGACTATGCGGAGCCATCACGAAGTAGCCAGAGAAGCCAAGAGGATACAGCGCACAGTATGTCGACATTACAATAAATGGAAGACCCGCGTGTGCTATGGTCGACACGGGTGCAGAGGTCGATATCATGACCAAGATGGCAATGACAAGGTTGGGCCTGGGTTATAGTCCAAGTAAAGCCCAACTCAGGACGGTCAATGCACCCCCGACTCCTGTGAGCAGAGTTGCGCATGGAGTGAGCATCACGCTAGGCGAGTGGCAAGGTAAGACCAATTTCACTGTCGCTCTTGTAAATCTCTTCGATGTAATTCTTGGGCAGAAATTCTTCCAACAGTGCCACGTGGTGATCGACCCTTACCTCCAACGACTTCTAGTCATGGAGCAAGGAAGATCATGTATGGTGCCCATGGTTAAGGTACCGAAGACGGAAGGACAAGTTCGTCTAACAGCCCTACAGCTCATAAGAGGCCCTAAGAAAAAGGAGTCGACGCATAGAGCCATCATTGCAAGTTCGAAAGAAGACAATGGTGCAAAAGGGTCCCTGCCACCACGCACGGAGAAGGTTCCAGAAAGGAACAATGACGTGATGCCAAAGAAGCCGCTGAGGCACTTGCCTCCTAAGAAGGAGGAAGATCATAAGACCGGGCTGAAAGAGATCAGGAAGCAACTGAAAGTGGTGCGCGAGGGCGTGGATCGAGTGAGTAGATTATTGGCCACGCGTACAGGAAGACCAGACCCGGTTGGCGATGCAGCGACGATGCGACGCAGTCGTCGCATCCATAGGTGGGGGAGAGTGTCACATCCCGCCACTTCATAATCAAATTTTGCAATCGGATAGGGGCGGAAGAGTCTAGAGTTATGGAGATGTTTATAGAGAACTCTAGAAGCCCTTAGAGTTTTCAAGAAGGCTTAGAAATCCCTAGGTCCTTCCTTAGAATTCTCTAGAATGCCTTAGATATTTTCTTGGAAAACCTTAGAAATTCCTAGAAAGTGTAGAGATTTCTAGAGAGGGACCAAAGTGTAAAAAGTCTAGGAACTTGTAAAGTAATTTTAAATTGCACTTTAGTCTCTAGGTGTTAGTATAAATAGAGGTGCCCCTCATTTGCTAGGCACCAAGAAAGAAAGAAAGCATTCAAGCAAGTGTAAGCAATCTTCCAAGCTTAATACAAGCCTTCTTCCAAACTTTCCAAATCTTTCTAAGTCTTTCTTTGCATTCTCTTAGCGATCTTAGTTTCAAAGGGCTTACTTGAGCTTACAAGATCGTGAAAGATTCGTGAGTAAGTTGTCCAGTGCCGCACAGAGCTTTAGTAAGACTCTAAGTCCGTGACAGAATGCTCTATTATCATGTATGAGATGGCCGTCTTTCGGTATTTGGTTTGGCATTATCAAATTTCGCGTTCAGTAATTCATTAATTGATAGTTAAAAGTAGATATCAAATTTTTAAAAAAAATATTTGAAAATTCAATAATAGGTAAATTAAATATCAATTTGATATGGTATTTGATAATACTGTATCGAAGTTGTAGTTGATTGTATTACAAAGTTAATATGTACTATTTTTCCAATCATTTCTATTTTTTTATGTGGAGTCACTAAATAATAGAAGATCAAATAAGTAAGAAGACATCAAAAAAAAACAAATTGATACAACTAAAAAATATGTATTTGGTTTCTTCTTTGGCTTTGTACTAATGAGTAATAGATATGATACATGATTTTCATTAAGTAAATAATTTGATATTCGGAAAATATGAAATACCAAATAATACTAATGTCTCATACCAAATTCACATCCGAATCCATAACCATAAATTTAAAATTTTACTTCCGAATACCATAGTGAATATCCAATTAGTGAATAGTAAATTATCAAAAATTTCGATTTGATTCCATAATTCGACTTTTTTATATTTTATGCTAGCCCTAATTGTAAGCCGTGATGTGTGCTCGGCAAGAATCCCGCTACTGTCAGAAATTCCAAGTGCACGGTGTTCGCTACACTTATGGCCCATTATACCCTTGATGGCTACTCTTACTTTATAATTTGTTTCAATTGATTTGGTATACTTAAATTAACTGAGTAATATTTAGGGTTAATTTCAATATAAAAATTTTAATTTTTTTGAAATATAAATTTTAAAATTACAGAAAAATATTTTAATATTAAGTAATTTAAAATATTTTTAGAATGAATAAAAATATTTTTTAATTATTTAAATAATAATTAAGATAAACTAATTGAAATAAAAGAAACATTAGATTTTGTTTAACAAGTTTCTTGTCAACTTTGTTCTTCTCTTTTACTTAAAACCCCTTTTTGTGATATTATCTATACATCACTTTTCAACTATATATTATCTACTAATAAAGGTAACCCATACGCAATTATATCATGTTAAATATTTAAAATGTAGATTTATTTTATTATAAAAATTTATAATTTTGTTGGTCAAAATTATTACCTAAAATTTAAAGTTCAAAAGAAGATTTTTTTTTTTTAACTCGTGCTAATTAGATGAATTAAAAAAATTCTTGTAAAATTTATTTGTGTTGATAATGTAATTGTTCTTATAGTGTCTCTTGTAATGCCGCATCACTTATAAGAAATTATTTAATAGAATTAATTTACTAAATTTATTTGATTGAGTTATTATTTATATTTTTTTTGGTCAATTAGATTTTATTTTACCTTATAAAAAATTGTTTATTCAGAAAAATTTATACTACTATCTATTTGATAAGACAAATCTATTATATTAAGAGTTTATTTTATTAATTTAATTTTATTAATATATTTTGAAAATGTTAAATTTGACTATTATTACTTTATAAAGTTACTTAATGATAGAAATAGTATTAAATAAAAATAAGAAACTTATCTTGATTTATTAAAATAGATAAATAAAATAATAGTTAAAAAATATTAATGACAAAAATATCCCTAAACTCAAATTAAATTGCGGGAAGCACACATGTTAACTTTTATAGGAATTAGTTATACATTTTGTGGATAGTATCCATATTTGAGTACACTCCTGTTTTAAAGGTGAGCTAGAAAATAAGCTATAAGTTATTTTTTAAAATTAAATAGGAAAAATTGTATAAAATAGCAAATTATTAATTCAAATTAAATGTTATAACTATAGTTTGATTTAATTGTAATCCGTATCAAACTGTTGCCATTCGCCTCTCTCCCTGAAATTCTCGCTCGCCACTCTCGTTTTCTCGCTGACAGTCTCTCCCTCGCCTCTCTCACTTTTATACAAATACAAATGTATAAAATGTGTTTGTGTTTGTATAAAGTGAGAGAAAACTATCTTTTCGTTTATCTCTCTCCCCAAAGAATCTCGCTCGCAGCTCTCACTCACCTCTCTCAATTTATACAAACACAAATGTATAATTTGTGTTTGTGTTTGTAGAAAGCGAGAGAAAATTGTATATACAAATATAAATACATATATTTTCGTCCTATACACTTATAATTATACAAATGCAGATCTTCCCCTGCCTAGTTTTCTTTTGTCTTTCTCTCTTTTTCGCTTTCTACAAACACAGATTATACAATTGATTCTTTTGTATATGTATACCGAAACATATTATACAATTGATCTTTTGTATATGTATACCGAAATATACATATTAATAGCCATAGCAAACATAAAGTTTGCTATGGAGCGCAATTATACAAATTATAGTTATAGCATACAAATATAATTTTTATGTTTGCTAAACCTAAAATTTACTCAATTAAATTTTGAATTTTTAGAGTCAAGACTTTCAAATAAAATTGCAACTTTTGTTGAATATTAATATTATTTTGCTTAAATAGAAAGGGCATTAGACTGGATGCCTAATACAAACATATATATAAATAAAATAAGTCATACAAAAAGAGCAACAAAGAAACTTAAAAAGGGAAAAAAAAGGAACTCAATTACGAACAATAAATCATAGAATGAGATCTCTAGCCTACAACAAAACCTCAAGTGTCTTAGTGTGGTTGTCATCTTCAATTATTTACAAAACTTTTACAAAATGATATGGAATAAAAAAAATTAAGTAGAAATATCATTTAAATTCACTTGAGGTTGACAGTTGCAATTAAAACTTAAGAGTGATAAGCATGACCTATATATCAAAACTTTAGATACATATCTTGTATGATACAGAGAAAAGGCCCTACTAATAGTAGAATCCCCAACAATAGATCAAACATAGAATTTTGATACTCCCTAGGCCATTTTTATTTGTCATGTACATTTTTCGAAAGTTAATTTGACTAATTTTCAAAGTTAAATTAGATTACATTAATTCGATAATTTAAACAAAAAAATTAAATATTCAAAAACTAAACGAAAAATACTATAAATTGCAATTTTTTGTATGTCAATTTGATGAAAAAATACATTGTAAAATATTAGTCAAAGTTCTTATAGGTTGACTCTAAAAAAGAAAACCATAACAATTAAAAGTAGATGTAGTGAGTACCATACATTGAAATTGATTCTATAAATAGTAAAATTGTTAGTCTCAAACTCACTATATAATACTCCTTTAATCTCTAATTACTTGTCCATGTTGACAAATCAAGAAAGGACAAAAAAATTTACGTATTGTACTATCAATTAATTAATTGGTTATACTATATATATATATATATATATATATATATATGTGTGTGTGTGTGTTATAAGTTAATTTCGCATGCATCATTGTGTGCTTACATTACTGAGTCATTTCCGTCACTTTATTTTTAAACATATTTATTAGTTTATGATTGAAATATTTGCATGAATTCTGCAGGTTTAATTTTTTCCTTTTAGCAACACTTCGATTAAGATTTAATGTAACCTTCGGTATACCATATGTTTATTGAAAAAAGGGTGGTGGCAATGAGTATTAATCTTATTTAAGGTGATTAGAATTATTTACTATGAAAGAAAAATATATATTTGATTTATATTAGTGACATCGTATGGTATGGAGCAGGTTATTGTATCAAGAAGGAAGAGGTAGGCCAATGTAAAGGATGTGTTGCTAATTAATTAACAAGAATGAGTTGTTCGAGGTATGATAACAATTAAAATACTTCAATAGAGATCAAAATTTCTACTCCAATCATTCGGCATGAGTGTATCAATAAGAATTCAACAGTACATGCTCTTTTGGGTTAGCTACTGGTTGGCTTGCATAATGGATTGCAGTCACTTGAGGATCTATCATATGTTTCACCTATTTAAAGGGATGGAAATTGACATTGCATTCATGATTCAACTTTAAAGAACCAACAAGATTTTACTACGAACACTTAAGTGAGGTATCAATTTACAAGAGAATCTAAAGTGGTAAATATTCAATGGTAGATGTTAACATGTTCAAGTACGTTGTAAAGTATGTTTTGGGGATTTAATTGAGGGTTAGTAATATCAAATGAGACCAAGAAAAGTAAATCGAATGTTAGGGTAATGAGCTTGTAGATAAAGAAAGTTTAAAGTGGATATTCTTGTGTGAAATTATCTAAGAATTTTAGTAGAAATGTCCATATGGTAATTAATTATTTTATCAATTTAAACTAGTCAGTAATAAGAATCAATTTTGTGGGATAACCAATACGCTACTAGGTAATTTTGGTGAGAAGATTTTGGATGGATCGTACTCAGAGGTGGATCCAGAATTTTCACTCAGGGGTTCGAAAAATAGGGATTTGGGAAGTGAAAAGTGATTTAGTCTTTAGGAATGGGACTTGAATTTTTTTGGGTTCAAATCCACACTTTTAGCACATTTTTTTTTTATAAAAAAGAAAGCGAGAAAATTAGGAACTGAAACTAAATGAAAAGAAAGCTAAAAAAATGAAACGCTCACGCCGGGATTCAAACTCCAAACGTGAAAGTTAACTTTAAGGAAACATGCCATTGTACTATAGCTTTCTTCTTGTCCATGAGGGGGTTCAAAATTAATATATCTACATAAATACATAAAATTTACCTTATATATACATTATATTTTTTTATCGTGGGGTTTCAAGTGAACCCCTAAAACTCACGCGGGTCAGCCCCAGATTGTACTTGTGATGCAACTAATTTAGAAATTCTTTCAATTTGAAGATTCGAGTGAGGCGTGAAAGACTTTCAAGTAAGGATTTACAGTTTATTATTCTCATGATTGGTTCAGTTTTTATGTAAAGACTTGTGCTATTTTGAAACATTCCTCGAATAAATTTGAGGGATTTTTTATTTATAACGTTAAAAATAATTAGAAATAAACTATGATATTCGAAAAAATAAAAATAAGGGTAACTATTTTGATTATTTTTTTTTTAACTATTTTGATTTTTGAAAAGTTAAGGGTGGCTATTTTCTACCATTATAAATAGAACATATGGATGACTTTTCTAGGGTTGTAGATGGTTACAAACTATTACAAGTTGTTACCTATTGTTCAAGAGTTCTTTGTTTATTATTTTGTGAAGACATTGCTATGATTTACTTTACTACTTTTCTAATGGTTACTTTTGTACGAACAACAGAGAATTTCACAAGTATTGCAATCAATTTAAAGGTTTATATGGATTTTCTTATTGCAATGTTTATAAATTTCTACATTTACTTTAATTCTTCACAAACAATTATAAGTAGTTAAATATCATAACCGTCATTGTATATTAAGGTTCTTTCGTAAAGATGGCTTTTTAATGATTGCAAATATTAGAAATTCATATGTATTCTAAATTTACTTGATAAAAAAAAGCTAAAATTAGAAAAGAGAACCATTAACAGTGATTTCGTATTACTAGCATCATCCAATAGCTTGATCTAGAGATAGGAAAGTTAATCTGAGACCTATGATGACAAAAACATTAATACACGCCCAGGTGTTTAAAGGACTTAAGGTGAAATTCTTCTAATGGGATGGAGAGACTTAAGACATAGATCCATCAATTTTGTACAAATAGACATACATAAATGAGTAGAGTAATGAATTATCGGATTCAATTCTGATATCTAGGAAATCATATCTCTTGATCGTCTTTAATTATTGAATACTACAATAGTAGAATAAATATAGTTCAATAATATTTCTATTAAACCCTCATCCAAAATAGTGATCATTAGATCGAATTGCTGCGATAAAATATAACCCGACATAGCAGGTAGGATCGCTGTAGCGGCCTTCGGCAGTGTTTCATGTACAAATCATATTTTTAGAAATTATTTTCTTGGAAAAATTACACAACTACACAGCATTTATTATCATATTTTCTTATTTTCTCTACCATTTTAAAAAATATTAAAAATCTCCTCTTTTGCTCTCATCATTCCCTTTTCCGGATACATTAATTAGAAATCTCATACCCATGATTTTCTTTCTTTTTTTCAGGCCACAAATCTCTCTACAGTTACCTACATTAATCCATTTTGAATTTCAAATATTTTCTCTTTCCAATTAATGATTTCAAGTTGTTCAAGAAGTAGATTACTTTCTATCACTTCAATTTTCAATTTCTTTTAAACTTTTTTTTAGTTTTTTCATCTTAAAAAATTATTGAATTTGTTGCTCCCGATCTCTTTACTGGGAGAGCCGGAGAGGGGTGGAAAACGTTGCTTTCCGTTGATTAGATTGTTGACTTTTTTTTTCAATTCCAGGTTCAATCTTTCAGTATTGGGCTTACCCAATTAATCCGAGAATGATACATCTTTGTTGCTTTCCGTTGATTAGATTGTTGACTTTTTCTTTTGATTTTTTGGTGGTTCATCTTTTCTGATATATATAGGTTCAGATTTTTTAATGTATCTAGTTGATTTTGTTTTCTTAAACTAATATATACTGCCTTCGTTTCAACATTATGATACATTACAATTCTAGCATGCACAATGTATCGTGTTCAAATAGTAGTTTTGATACATAACCTTAATTAGTATTGATACTTGATACAAAAAAGTTCTACCAAATGTATCATTATCATGTATCAACCTTTTCATCTACAAATTTCTGATACATATGCATTCTGCTCTCAAACCAAATAAGTTACATAAATAATAATGTATCATGCACTAATTTTTTTGGCATGATACGTAAATTTGAATTTATACTAACTGTATCTGATACATAACAATTACCAAACAGTAATATATCAATCTCAAACCTAACATCTTATGGGTAAAAATTTCTTATTTAATGTATCTAGTAGAAATACAACACTTATCAATTTAAACAAGATACATAAATAGTAATATATTGATAAATCTATCCATCTCGGAAACGAAATTCATAAAACAATTACATAACATTATAAAAGGTATGAATGATCCATCAAAGCTATGCATCAATCTCTTTAGCCTTTTTGTTTGTTGTATCAATGCATAACGGATACATTGAAAATCCAAACTCTTGTTTTTTCACGTCAACGATGTATTAGATCTCCAATTTTTTCCTTAACTCATCGATCTCTAATTCAGTTGCAATGACTAATTTGAGATTCACAAACTTCAGTTAGTTCTCTCCACAAAACAAAACATATCAACCTTTGAATCTCAAGTTTAGCTAAAGATCCAAAATTCTTAAATCAGTGAACTAAAAATCTAATCTTTAAATAGATAAAAGCAAAAAACACAAAAGGTGTTGATTAACTACAAATTTTACATCAGTCACTACTCAAAATAACATCTCAAATTCCAAGAAAAGAACCTCATTTTGAGAAAAAAGGGGGAAAATGGGGTTTAGCTGGAAAAAAAATAGATTGGATTCTCATCAGAAAAGATGAATCTTGATGATCAGTAATACAATACCAATGGAGGTTTTGTAATTGAAAAGAAAACATATTAGAAATAAAATGTGAAATTATAATTAGGGTAGTGAAAAGTAGGTGAAGACAAGACATGGGATTTTGGGTATCCATTGGCAGCAATTTAAAATTTTGAATTTTTTTTATTTCTGGATTTCTCTTCGTATGATTGAGAGTAAGAAGAAACGTAAGCGTAATTTATGAGATTTAATTAGATTTTTAGATTTTATTCCCTTTTTAGCGCAACAGAAGGATTCTTCTTGTATTACAATTAATGTATCCGGATGGTGAATTAATGTATCCGGAAGGTGACTTATGTATCCGGAAGGTACACATTTTAAGGGATTATCGTAATTAGAAAAATAGTAGGGATAAGATGTAATTTACTCTTTACACTATGAGATTTATGTAAGTTATACTATTTTATTCCCAAAATCCAAAAACGTATCCATAAGCTTGAGAAAGACGATTTTTCACCTAACTAGGGTTCTTTCTATCATCAATGATCGGTTGGGGGCTTGTCCTAGCAATTCATCTTAGTAGAGGCTTTTAGACAGTCCATTAGAGATCATTAGTATTTCAACTTTTATGTCATGATCGGATGAACTTATTTGAGTATTAAGTTTTACAACTCAGACTTCTTATTTATCTCACTTTTAGCTTCTGTATCAGTACTTTCAGTTATTATTTATGTTGATCATAGTATCATTTCAAACTATGGGTTAGTTTTTTGGTCACATGTATCACCAAGAACCGTGTTACAACTAGGATAGTTTCGGGCCATGACAAACATGGTATAAGAGCATAATATTTAAGGTGTCCTAGGGTATCTGAAAGTCGCGTTAAGTAAAGTATTGTTCATAGGTGTGAAGCACGCCATATTTATGAATAAGAGACTATAAAACATTTTAGGAAATGCTTCACTTCTTTCATAATATCAATCCCGGGATAGAGGTTAACTCTATTTAACCTCCTTCTATTCTAATTCATGCTCTATGCGTTTATAAAATCATGAATCCCACAAGAGGTTTACATCATAAAGAACAGGAACAAATCAACAAACACCACCAGCTCTAGCAAACTGGAGGCAGGCTAGTGGACTAGGAGATGATGCAGGCTAGTGGACTAGAGGTTTACATCATAGGGGTGATGATGCAGGCTAGTGGACTAGGAGAAATTCGTGGCTGCATTTCTGGATAAGTTATTTCCACTGAAGCTAAGGGAGGCCAAGGTTTAGGACTTCATTAACCTAAAACATGGTAAGATGTCGATGAAGGAGTATTTCTTGAAGTTTACTCAACTATTTAAATATGCTCCAGCTATGGTGGCCGATGCTAGGCCCATATGAGTAAGTTTGTTTCTAGTGTTTTAGAGATGGTGGTAAAAATAGTGTATTACTGTTATGTCGATCAAGGATATGGATATCTCTAGGTTGATGACCTATGCTCAATAGATTGAGGGAGAGAAGGTTAATGAGAGTTCTAGAAAGATTAAAAGGGATAGAACATATAGTGTAGACTAATATCAATAGAAATCGAGCGTGGCAATCACTCTCAATTTTGCTAGAAGTTTTCAGGTCCATCCCCAAATTCTGCTAATGCATCAGTGTCCATGTTCAAGCAAGAGAACAATTATAGGGCACCAGGATCCAAGTCTCATGGCAGTGTTACTAGTGGTTATACTTTTCCAATTTGCAAGAAATATGGTAAGAACCACCTAGGAGAGTGTATGGCTGGTAGTGGAGGTTTCTTTTGGTGTGGCAAGTCAAATCATAAATGGAGGGAGTTCCCATTGGCTACTTAGAAGGGCAAGGATGTTGGCCATCAGTCTCATACCAACCCTTCAGCGCCTGAAGCAGATTACCAGAATTAATAATGTATGTCATCTAATGCAGGTGGCGGTCAGAGCCATAATAGGTTCTATGTTTTATATACTCGACAGGATCAAGAAGATTCCCATAATGTAGTCACTATATGTTACGTGTCTTTCAGCTTAATGTTTATGCATTATTAGATCAAGGAGCCACACTTTATTTTGTGGCTCCTAATATTACATTGAATTTCAATGTTTGTCTCAAATCCTATCATATCCCTTCACAATATCTACCCATGAGTCAGTCTTATCTAAGTGGCCATACATAAATTGACCAATCTCAGTTTTTCAGAAAGTCACCACAATTAATCAAGTAGAGTTAGACATACTTGTTTCGATATTATTATTGGCATGGACTGATTGCATTCTTGTTATGCCTCATTTGACCGTAGAACTAAAGTCATTAAATTCAAACTTTCCAATGAATCACTCATAGAGTAGAAGGGTGGTACTTCATTGCCTATATATTAGTTTGTCTCTTACCTTAAAGCTAGAAATATGATATCTAAGGGTTACATCTACCATTTAGTTTGGGTTAAGGACTCTAGTTCCAAAACCCTAACCTTTCAGCCAGTTTCATTGGTAAATGAATTTTCCAAAGTATTCTTAGAGGATCTTCCTAGAGTCCTTCCCAAGCGAGAAATCAACATAAAATAAACCTTATACTAGATACCCAACCAATCTCAATTCCTCATTACCAAATGGCTTCAACTGAGCTTAAGGAGTTAAATGATCAGTTAAAAAACTTCATAGATAAAGGTTTCATCAGAACCAACATCACTCTATGAGGTGCTTCTGTTCTATTCATGCATAAGAAAGATGTTTCCTTCAGAATGTGCATCAATTACTGCCGGCTGAACAAAGTCACGATTTTAAGAATAAGTATCTCATTTGCAATATTGATGAGTTGTTCTTCCAGAGGGTGCTAGTTTCTTTTCTAAGATAGACCATTAGCTCAGATTCAGAGAATGTGTCATCCTGAAGATGGCCTTCAAGACCCAGTACGATCACTATGAAATTGTCGTTATGTCTTTTGAATTAACAAATGCTCTTACAACTTTTATGGATCTGATGAACAGTGTGTTCGAATAGTATTTGGATATGTTCGTCATTGTTATCATAGATGACATCATTATCAATTCCCAGAGCAAGGATAAACATGCAAGTCATTTGAGAATTGTCTTGCAGATTCTTAAGGACAACTAGTTGTTTTCTATGTTCAGCATGTGTGAATTTTGGTAGAGGTCAATAGCAATCCTTGGTCATATAGTCTCTGGAGAGGGAATCAAAGTCGATTCTCAAAAGACCGAAACATTAAAATACTAACTTACACCCACTTCTCCTTCAAATATTTAGAGTTTTTTGTGAGAAGAGTTTTCAGGAATTTAAGACTATACTTACTTCACCCCATTTTTTACTTTACAGAGGGTTCAAATGGGTTTGTGATTTATTGTGGTGCTTTCATGATTGGTCTGGGTTGTGTGTTGATGCAGAACATGGTAAGGGCATAGATTATGCTTCTAGGTAGCTCAAAGTTTATGAGATGAATTACCAAACTTATGATCTTGAGTTAGCAGTATTAATGTTTGCCTTAAAGAATTGGAGTCACTATCTTTATAGTGTTTATGTGAACATGTTTACAGACCATAAGAGTCATCAGTATGTGTTCAATCAGAAAGACTTAAATCTTTGATAGAGAATATGATTGAGTTATTGAAAGACTATTACATGAGTGTCTTATACCATCTAGGCAAAGGCTATGTTGTGACATATGCTCTTAGCAAGTTGTCATGAATAGTGTCATTTATACTGAGGAGGAGAAGAAGAAGTTAGTTCATAATGTTCACATGCTTGCTCGATTGGGAGTTCATCTTGTGAATTCAGTAGATGGGGGAATTCTTAATCGGAATGGTTCAGAATTATATCTTGTGATGGATGTTAAGGCAAAATAGAATGATGATCAAACTTTAGTTGAACTAAAGAAAACTCAGTATCCAGCTCGCAATTAGTATAATTTTCAATCAATACAACATCATCATTGGTGAGTCCTCGTAGTTCAAGGACAACCTTTATCTTTATTTTGGTTATTTAGTCTTTTAGTTTTCCAAACAGTTAGAGTTAGTTGGGGGCTTGTCTTAGCAAATCATCTTAATAAAGGCTTCTAGATAGTCATTCAAATATTAGTATTTTAGCTTTATATCATGATTGGATGAACCTATTTGAGTATTAAGTTTTACAACTTGGATTTCTTATTTATCTCAATTTTAGCTTCTCTATCAGTACTTTTAGTTCTTATTTATGTTAATTGTAGTATCGTGTCAGACCATGGGTTAGTTTGGGATCACATGTGGCTCTAATAACCATGTTATGACTAGGGATAGTCTTGGATTGTGAGTTGTGACACCCGTGCTGCGAGGCATGGCTTTTCACGTCACAACCCCTTTGTCCATAAGACTGGTTTGACTCAATCATCACAGAGTCCAATTGGGATTACGATTTTGACCCTATTATATATATGTGTGTGTGTGTGTGTGTGTGCGCGCGCGCGCGTGTGCGTGTGCATATGCGTGTGCGTGTGCGTGTGTGTGCGCGCGCGTGTGTAATAAGGATTTGGTGCTACCAACCACTATCTAATAACTTGAGCTTGATAGAGGATAGTTTACTTGAGACTTTTAATGGATAAACAAATTAATTTGGCATCCAAGTGCCTAAGAAGGACTTAAGATGATAATCTCTTATTGAGTCAAAATGCTTTAGAAGACCTATAGATTTGTTAGTTTTTCACAATGAACACAATTGAATGAATGGAGAGTAAAGCATTTGTTGGAGTTCCGATATCTAAGAACTATAACCCTAGTTTATCTTACTTATGGATGAAATTCAAGTAATTAAAGTAGTTAGTAGATTACAATTAAAACCTCCAATTTCTTATAATAATTTCTTCTATGAATCTCAACATCAAATTATAAATGAACTCAGTATGCTTGGAATTCGACTTCAACCTAATTGGGTTATTGTATGTTGTATCGATTGCTTTAATCCGTAAAAAGGGTGTAGTTTGGACGACATCAAAATTCTGATGTTGTTGCTAGGAGTGTAGATTAGAGTTTTATAATTTGTAGAAATTTATAAGTAGTTATTATTTTCTTTTTCAAATTACACTGATTGTTGTTTTTGTCCGTTGCAGAATTTTTATCAGTTTATGCCTAATACTAGGAGTGAAGGATCTCCCTTGATTCCAATTGACTAGGAAATAGAAAGAAAATGAGGAAATTAGGCTAAATTCTATGATGAGTCACAAACACGATCATGGATTGGTTGCTAAGGTTGCATTACAAGTGGGCCATGAAGGGTCATTAGACCTCCACCATTAGTGGAAACTTTTCTTCAACATCACCAACACGATATTGAAGAGCTTATTCGGTGTTCTACCACCTCTTGAAGACCCGAATACACATCTTAAAGACTTCGCATAGATATGTCTAGCTTACAACTTACCATGTATCTTTCAAAAAGGAATTAGACTAAATTTATTCCCATCATAGAGAAGAGATTCATCAATCCATAGTGGCATATAACAATTTGTAACCCTGGAGAATGGCTACATCACTAATATTATATTAACCTCCATTAGGCATATCAATGTGAATGATTTCATCATCACCAAATAAGACATTGTACTTAAAAGAGAGAACAATTTATTAAAGATGAATAATTAAAATATGTAATTTCATTCTCAAAAGAAAAATATCATAGTTTAAAACATTTTCAATCATGTGATCACTATTAACAAAAATAAATAATAATATGAGAGAGCTCAAAAAGTCTCTCTTTTTTCGAAAGACCAACTCTATTCACATCTACACTAAAGTTGAGACTTATTAATCAAATCACAAAATTCCTTAATTAGTGGGCAAAAATTACAAATAAGTTGATCAACACAAGAATCAATACTAGTTTGTAGCATGTCAAACTCACAAGAATCAATAACATTATTACCATAATTGATATATTCTAACCTATTTATAGTTTTAGGCTAACTATTATATAATTAAATGTGCAATAGTGACACTCAAACAATTGAAAATATAGCCAATACACTCGACAAGACATGATATACAACAAGAAGTATTGTCTCTTGTTGAATCTATGATCCATAAGATGACCTTCCTTTAAGTGGAACCTTGTATTTATATTAGCATTTTCTTAAGATTCAAGCCCTCATTTCAAACTCCCTCCAAACCTCCTAAGTAGTAACTTGATAAAAAATTCTTGAATCCTTAGCTCGGTTTGGCATGCATGCATCAAGGAGAGAGGAGAATTTTTTTTTGCTAAAACAAAAAAAAGTTTTCTTTACAAACATGGTATGCAGTTACTAAGCTTTATTCATCGTAAAATACTAATTTATTTTAGGGAAAATTAAACAAAATGTCCATTGGGTTATGTTTTTTACCCAAAAAATAGTCCAGTAAAAAAATTATTTATTACCATAAATGGTCAATGGATACTTTTTCCTTAAAAAAAGATCGACATACCGCAAATGTGAATTGTTTCAAGTGAATTATATTTTAAAAGACTCAAAACATTAAGAGGATTTCATATCTAAAATTTTGTGATTGTTTAATGGTGACTTTGAGTTGATCGAGATTGAATAGTCAATGTATACTTTATGTATAGTCAATGCATACTTCAGCTATATTCAGTTTTTTTAGTGTATCATAATGTATAGTATGTGTATAGCTCATGTATAGATAAGTTATATTATATTGTTAGTGTATATTTTCTATGACTTTGGAAAGTTATAGTATATAATCAATGTATACTTCCTATGATTTTTAGCAAACTATAGTGTGTAAACAAGTTCATACATATTTTCTATGATTTTTGGCTTTTTTTTATGTAAATAAATACAACTATATTTATTGTATATATTTTAAACTATCCCTTTATTATAATGAAGTCATAAAACTATTTTTACTAAAGTAACTAAAATTACCCTTAACAATGTTTAATTACTTATGTATCAAAAAAATTATTTATTTTATCTTATTGTTAAGTGGATAATGATATATGATCACACATGAAACTAACTCTTCCCATTAGGGCTAACAACGAGCCAAAGCAACTTAGGGTGGTTGACACCCACACTAACCTTCCGGTGGGAGAACCATTTATACTAATTAGCTAACCAACTTACATCAAATACTAAAGCATTTAAGGTTACGGAAGCAAGTTAAATGCTAAGGAAAGAAATAGGGAGTTCCCATAAACTCTAAACAAAAGTCTAACAACTAAACAAATGCGGAAATACTACCTAGAACCTAAAAGTCAATGTACCAAAACTCTAACAAGATTCATAAATCTAAACAAGAAGGGTCACAACCCCAAACTAATGTACTAACAACTAACTAGAAAATCTAAGTCTAAAATGTGGACATAGCCTGAAAGAGAACTCATGGCGCCCCGGAATAACTGGCTAACCCTTGAATTCGAACAATGATCACTGATCTTCTAAGCGAGGTCTGTCAATAGCCGCTTGAAGATGCCATGTACTCAACAAAAAAAAAGCAAGTGCAGTATCAGTACACAACCACAGTGTACTAGTAGGATCACGCGGCTATCCCACTAAGTGCAACATACATAAGTCAATGCAACAATACAATAACATGCACAAAACGAACATGTACAATATCATCAACATTTACGAACAACGAACAATTTCACAATTCTCGAATATCATAGTTATATCAAGTCATTGGTCCTCTCATGGAACCCAAACTGTTAGCATACCGGAACGTGGTACCCTATCCCATATTTATGCCGAAATGTGGCAACCGATCCCATAATTATGCCGGAACGTGGCAACCGATCCAAGTTATTGTGTTGAAACGCAACACTTGATTCATTTAATAAGCCACAATCACAATCACAAGTACATTCTCATAATCATACAATCAAGTCATGATTCATGACATTCATCATTCATATATCCTCATTTACAATTAATGTGATCAATAATGCAACATTCACATACATACATGTATCATAATGAAGCAAGAACAAACATACATCACACAATCATAGAATCACAATCGTCACCTACCTCGAAACAAGCTTGAAACCCTTAAGAAACTTGATTCTTCCCTTTTCGGATTCGTTCTGCTTGTTTTTGGTCTACAAACAATTAATATAATACGAGAATGAATAAACAATAACTAATTACCTGAATTAATAACAATCCTATCAAACCCTAGATCATACCCATGATCCCCATATTCCAAATTATGGCTTTTTGTACCATAGTTTCCAGATTAAAACCCTTCCCCATCGATAATTACCCATTAGATTACGTTCTACGGATCGAAAAATGGATTCGGGGAGTAAAAATCTTACCTTTAGCCTAAAAAATGGTGGAAAACTGTTAAGAAAATCCTTGGGTTCGTTCCTTAGCTCTCAAGTTCGAAAATTGCAGAATAAAACATTTTTGGGGTTTATTTCTGACTTTAAATCGCGTATGTCCCACCACAGCGGTCTCACTCCGCTACAGCGGCCCCACCCTGGTGGCATAAATCCTGTTATAGTGGCTTGCACAGAACATTGAGCAATTTTAATAATTACAATACCCTCATTTCACAACACACATTCAACCAACGATAGTCAGAAATTATTCAGTCACGCTAAGATCAGTTTCGAGAGTTCTACTCACCCAAATTCAATTCCATAAAGTCGTACGGGTTCTTTAATGACTTATCTATCTACTCATATGATCAAATTCATAATTAGATCACTCAATTACTACCAGATTTCCCTAGACCTCATAGATTCCGATTTCGTCCAAATCTGGACTAGGTTGAGAAATCTCAAGTTACTATGAAAAAAGATTTTTGGCCCAAAAATTTCCCTGTTGGCTTTTCTATAACGACGGAACCCGGTCATTACAATAGATACCAATTTACCCATCACTTGTCCCCGAGTGACAAACTTAGGAAAAACAGGCTAAAGAAAGAATGGAGTAGTTACTGAATCGACGAACAATTGGGGATACTTATCTCGCATGTCCCTTTCGGTTTCCCAAGTAGCTTCCTCGATTGGACGATGCTTTCGTTGAACTTTCACAGACTTAATCTCCTTGGTCCTCAACTTACGCACATCACGATCAAGAATCGCAACTGTTTCCTCCTCATATTAGAGGTCTTTATCTAACACAATTGAGTCTCACTTAATGATATAATCCCCGTCACCATGATATCTCTTCAACATGGACACATAGAATACCGGATGAACTCCAGATATATTAGGAGGTAAAGCCAATCTATAATCCACTAGCCCTACACATTCAAGAACCTCAGAGGGACCAATGTATCACAGACTTAGCTTGCCCTTCTTGCCAAATCTCATCACTCTTTTCATGGGTGATACCTTAAAAAGAACATTCTCACTGGTCTGAAATGCCATATCTCTTACCTTATGGTTTGCATATTTTTTATGTCTACTTTGGGCTGCTAAAAGCGTAGCTTGAATACTTCTCACCTTATCTTGAGCATCCTTTGCCAAATCAACTCCCAAAGGTTTCATATCTCCAGCCTCGAACCACCCTATAGGTGATTTACATCCCCTCCCATAAAGTGCCTCAAATGGTGCCATATCAATGCTGGAGTGATAACTATTATTATAGGAGAACTCACACAAATCTAAGAACTTATCACAATGCCCTTCAAAATCAATCACACATGCCCTCAACATGTCTTCTAACAATTGAATAGTCCTCTCTGATTGCATGTCCGTCTATGGATGGAAAGTTGTACTAAAAGGGAGTTGTGTGCCCAATTGATCATGTAACCTCCTCCAAAACTTGAATATGAATTAGGTACCACGGTATGAGATGATAGAAAGGGGCACCCCATGCAACCTCACTATTCTTTCACATAAACTTTAGCCAATGGTTGAGCATTATAATCTATTCTTACCGGAATAAAATGGGCTGATTTAGTCAATCTATCAACCACTACCCAAATAGAATCAAATTTCCCTAAAGTCTTGGGAAGACCAACCACAAAATCCATGGCTATCATTTCCCACTTTCATTCCGGAATTGACATTATTTGAAGCAAACCTGCAGGCATTTGATGTTCATACTTCACTTGTTGGCAATTTTGACACTTAGCCACAAACTCCGCTATATCCTTCTTCATGCTCAGCCACCAATAAATTCGCTTCAAATCTCGGTACATCTTGGTCACACCAAGATGAATAGAATATCGCGAGCCATGGGATTCTGTCAACAATTTCTAAATCAAGTCATCAACTCGAGGAACACAAATCCTTCCCTTAAAACTGAGCACACCTTCCACATGAAGAGTGGTCTCTTATGCCTTACCAATCGCAGTCTTCTTCTTAAGTTCATTCAAATTTTAATCCTCAAATTGTTTGTCCTTGATCTCTTCAATGAATGTGGCCCTCACTTCAATGCTAGCTAACACCCCACCTCTTTCTGAGATGTCCAACTGCAGGAACTTAGACTCCAAGGTCTGAATTTCCTTAGCCAAGGGTCGCTTGGATACACTCAAGCAAGCTAAACTAGCCATACTTACCGTTTTTCGACTCAAAGCATTGGCCACTACGTTAGACTTGCCTGGATGGTATTGAATGGTGACATCATAATCTTTAAGTAACTTCATCCACCTTCGATGTCTCAAATTCAGATCCTTTTGAGTGAACACATGCTGCAAACTACGATGATCAGTAAACACCTCACACTTAACCCCATAGAGATAATGCTGCCAGTTCTTAAAAGCAAACACTACTGCTGCCAACTCCAAAGCATGTGTTGAATAATTCCTCTCATGCACCTTTAATTGACGCGGTGAATAAGCTATAACATTCTTATCATGCATCAACACAACACCTAAACCAGAATGTGAAGCATCACAATAAATAATAAAATCTTTACCTTCTACCGGTAATGCTAGAATAAGTGCGGTGGTCAAGAGAGTCTTGAGCTTTTGGAAGCTCTTCTCACATTTTTCAGTCCATTCAAATGGTATATCTTTTTGGTCAAATATGTCAAGTGAGTGACAATAGAAGCAAAGTTCTTCACAAATCGACGGTAGTAGCTAGCGAGCCCCACAAAACTCCTAACTTCAGTCACAGAACTTGGCCGAACCCAATTCTTAACCGCCTAAATCTTTTGAGGATCTACCATTACCCCTTCTTTCGAAACTACATGCCCCAAAAATGCAACCGAAGTAAACCATAATTCTCACTTAGAAAATTTCGCATACAACCTTTGTTTCCCAAGAACACCCAGAACACTACGAAGATGGTCAGCATGGTCCTCATCACTTTTCGAATAGACCAAAATATCATCAATAAAGACTATACCAAACGAATCAAGAAATGGTTTGAACACACCATTCATCAAACTCATGAAAGTTATAGGCGCATTAGTCAACCCAAAAGATATAACTAGGAACTCATAGTGCCCATAGCTGGTTCTAAATGTTGTCTTGGGCACATCTTCAAGCCTAATTTTCAACTAATAGTAGCCAGACCTTAGATCAATCTTGGAGAAAACTGATGCACCTAGCAATTGGTCAAAAAGATCATCTATTCGAGGCAAATGGTACTTGTTTCGAATAGTGACCCTATTCAATTGTTGGTAATCTATACACACTCCCATATTACCATCTTTTTTCTTAACAAACAAAACTAGAGCACCCCATGGGAAAACACTAAGATGAATAAATCCTTTATTAAGAAGCTTTTGTATTTGAGCTTTAAGCTCTCTTGATTCTGTCGGAGCCATGCGATATGGAGGGATAAAAATGGGGCGGGTACCAGGTTCTAAATCAATGCAGAAATCTATATTTCTATCCGGAGGCATACCAGACAAATCATTTAGGAAACACTTCTCTAAATTCTAACACCATAGTAATAGACTCAATAGATGGAGACTCAACCTCAACATCCCGAATATGTGCCAAATAAGCCAAACAACCCTGCCCTACCAGTTTACTAGCCCGAATTGAGGATAATCTTAGCTTGCTTAGGCTTGTACACCCCTTCCCACTCTAACTTTTCCCTTCCTAGAATTTCTAGAGTTACAGACTTAGTATTACAATTAAGCACAACATAATAGGGGGACAACTAAGTCATACCTAAGATTATATCAAAGTCATTCATATCTAAAATCACCAAATCAACCCAAGTCTGAAAACCCATAAACAAAATAGGACAAGCACGATAGACATGGGTGACTATGACAGACTCTCCAACTAGGGTAGAAACATGGATTGGGGCATCAAGTATATCACAAATCATAGAAAACTCTGAGGCAAATCGCACGGATACATAAGAATAAGTGGAACTCGGATCAAATAACACATTAGCCATCTGGTCACAGACAATAATAGTACCTGTGATTACTGCGTCAGACGCCTCTACCTCATTCTTGATCGGAAAGGTGTAACACTGAGCCTTATCATCATGTCGAGCGACTTCCCTGCCTGGTTGCACGTTACCACTGCCTGCGTTACCATTTCCTCTACATCTGCGGCCTCGTTGATTACCTCCTCGCTTACCCTATGGACGCCCTCGACCATTATTACCATTTCCCGCGGGTACCACTGCTCTAGTCTGCTGTTGCGCAGACTTAATCATACGTGGGTGGGGACAATATCTCCTCATATGCCAAGGTTTTCCACAGTTATAGCAAGTACGATTAAAAGATGGCCTGCTGCCCGCTGAAGGTGCAACTCTCTGCCTATCCTGAATCAAATTATGAGGTGGAGTTCCTGAGTAATTACTTATAGAGGTGGGAATAGCGGACTGAATTGGCTTGGTTGCAAGCGTTGGCCTTCCGGACCCCCTGTAGTAAGAACCTTAAAAGTTACTCGAGTTCTTGACCCTTTTAGCCAAAGCCTTAGCCTGACCGTCTCGCCTCACCCCCTCCACTTTCTTCACAAAGTCTGCTACCTCATTAAAGCTCGTCCTTACAGAGGTCATATGAACAGATAATACCTGCAACTCAGAATTTAGTCCCCTAATAAATAAACGGATCCTCTCCTCCTCAATAGTTACCAATTGGGTAACATATCTAGACAAGGCATGGAACTTGGCCTCATAAGCAGCCACCTTGCTCTAAAGCCATGAACTCATCCTTCTTGCGATCTCTTAAAGTCCTGGGCACATATTTCTCTAAAAATAGAGCAAGAAATTGGGTTCAAGTAAGTGGAGGTGAAGTTGAAGATCTACATTCCACATAAGCTCTCCACCACTGCTTAGCCTCACCTTGAAGTTGAAAAGTCACGAACTCAACCCCATGTTGATGGACAATTCCCAACTTATGAAGCCTCTCATAGCAGTCTAAAATAAACTCATAAGCATCATCACTCTTAGAACCAAGAAATACAAGAGGCTTTAGCTTCAAAAACTTAGTCAACATTTCATGCTCATTACCAGTCATAATAGAACCCAACAAAGGACGGAAGATAGCATCGATACCTCCAGTTCCACCCACCTTGGGGTAGTATTAGCAATAGGGGGATTGGCAGGAGCTTCCGTTTCTTGAATAGATGGAAGCACTCTGGGACCAATCAACCCTTTCAAGAATGACTTGATCTGTTGAGCTAACACTGGGTCTAAAAAAGGAATACCTGTAGTTTCAGCCTGCACCTCTTCCTTTTGCCAAAAATTCTCTTCATCCTCAACCTTTATGTTCTCTTCTATCTCATCATGGTGCGCAGGAGGGACCTCATTTTTGGGAGCATCTACGACCGGTGCTCCATCCCTAATAGGTGTTGCCCTTCCTCGGCATCAACCCTAGCTCTTCATCTACCCCTGCCTCGACCGCGACCTCTCGCTACAGATTCCTCAACTGGAGCATTGACGGGAGCTACGGGCCTGACGCCGTTGAATATAGTGTTAACCATTTGCGGACATAAGAGTGAAGGAGGTTAGATACCAATTTGAATCACCAGATACCAATTGAAATTAAGTTATAGCACGAAAGGAAAGACGTCTCTGTACCGTTCTGCAAGACTCTACTAGACTCGTTTTGGTACATCGAGATCAACGAACCTAGGCTCTGATATCAACTTTGTCACGACCCTGACCGTCGTGATTGACACCCACACTAACCCTCCAGTGGGAGAACCATTTGTACTAATTAGCTAACCAACTTAAATAAAATACTAAAGCATTTAAGGTTACGGAAGCAAGTTAAATGCTAAGGAAAGAAATAGGGGGTTCCCATAAACTCCAAACAAAAGTTTAACAACTAAACAAATGCGGAAATACTGCCTAGAACTTGAAAGTCAATGTACCAAAACTATAACAAGATCCATAAATCTAAACAAGAAGGGTCACAATCTCAAACTAATGTACTAACAACTAACTAGAAAATTTAAGTCCGAAATGTGGACATAGACAGAAATAGAACTCATGGCGGCCCGAAAGAACTGGCTAACCCTTGAATTCGAACGACGATCACTGATCTTCTAAGCGAGGTCTGTCAATAGCCGCTTGAAGATGTCATGTACTCAACAAAAAACAAGCAAGTGCAATATCAGTACACAACCACAATGTACTGGTAGGATCACGTAGCTATCCCACTAAGTGCAACATACATAAGTCAATACAACAATACAATAACATGTATACACCGAACATATACAATATCATCAACATTTACGAACAACGAGCAGTTTCACAATTCTCAAATATCACAGTTATATCAAGTCATTCGTTCTCTCATGGAACCCAAACTCAAACTGTTAGCATACCAGAACGTGGTACCCATCCCATGTTTATGCCGAAATGTGGAAATCGATCCCATAATTATGTCGAAACATGGCAACCAATCCAAGTTAGTGTATCGGAACACAACACTCAATCCATTCAACAAGCCAAAATAACAATCACAATTACATTCTCATAATCATACAATCAAGTCACAATTTATGGCATTCATCATTCATATATCCTCATTTACAATTAATGTGATCAATAATGTAACATTCGCATACATACATGTATCATAATGAAGCAACAACAAACATACATCACATAATCATAGAATCACAACCGTCACCTACCTCGGAACAAGCTTGAAACCCTTAAGAAACTTGATTCTTCCCTTTTTGAATTTGTTCCGCTTGTTCTTGGTCAACAAACAATTAATATAATATAGGAATCAATAAACAATAACTAATTACCCGAATTACTAACAATCCTATCAACTTTAGATCATACCCATGATCCCCATATTCCAAATTAGGGTTTTTTCCACCATAGTTTCCAGATCAAAACCATTTCCCATCGATAATTACCTATTAGATTACGTTCTACGGATCGTAAAATGGATTTGGGGAGTGAAATTCTTACCTTTAGCCTCAAGAATAGTGGAAAACTGTTAAGAAAAGCCTTGGGTTCATCCCTTAGCTCTCAAGTTCAAAAATTGCAGAATAAAACATTTTTGGGGTTTATTTCCGACTTTAAGTCGCGTCTGTCCCGCCACAGCGGTCTCACCCCGCTACAGTGGCCCCGCCCTGGCGGCAGAAATCCCGCTATAGCGGTTTACACGAAACTAAGGCTGCGCACCGGACTGGAACGGATCCACCGGACCAGAACGAATCGGTATCGAAACGGGACGGTTTGACCGGTACCGGGATGAACCGGACCGAAATTACCGGGACAGATGCTCGGTTCCGTCCTGTCCCACTATATATCGGAATGGAACGGGATGGGATAAACGGGACGACACATCTAGCTATTTCAAAAAATGATATAAATTTTTTTTAGTTATTTTGATTGTTTGAATTACGAAAATATGAATGTTTTTTTTATTTTTCTAAGTTTAAACTTTAAATTAATAGTTTTGAAATTTATAAATTATAATGTAATTTTACTTAAGTTTATTTTAAAGATATTTTTTTTTAATTTTTACCTATTAAGTTTACAAGTTGAGTTTAATAATGTTTTTTAAAAAGTTTTTTAGCTTAGTTTTCAAATTTCAAGATTTGACTATTTTGAAGTTTATAAGTTATTACTTATTAATATGTTATAACTTGTAATTTAAATAACTTAAGTTTGTAATTTTTAAAAAATAAATAAAAATAAGGATAAAACAATGACACAATCACACAAATTTTAAGAAAATAAAAAAAACTTTTGAATCTTGTAGATTTAATTAAAGATATATAGTATATATCAAAACACATTTTAATCTTATAGTCTGAAACGTGTCATATGAATTGTTTTATAAATTTATTTAAAGATATATAAAATATAGCAAAATACATTTTAATAATAAAATCTTAAATATGTTATACGCAAATTTTTGCTAAAAACAAGAACATTAAAGGAAAGAAAAACAAGCCATTTTAAAACGTAGAAAGTACTACTTAAGAAATATATTGTTTCATGTTTCTTACTCAATGCGTTCGATATGTGTTTTGAAATATCAACTAATTTGAATTTACATTGCACAAACTCATTAAAAGTAAGGGTGGATCAATATCATTGATGATCTAAAGCCAAATTGCAATTTATTTTATTTTTTTCAAAGAAAAATTATATGTATAATTTTTATTTAAAGTCTGTTTTCTAACTTTTTAAAACTAAAGTTATAAATAATTATTTTATAATCAACTTGATCTTCTAATATTATATTTTCTTCAATTAGTAAAATAGTAGCAATATATTCAACATTTTTTTCAAACATTGGGAAAGTTATATATTTTATTTTTTATATATATAAATTATAATATAAAATATAAATTAATTAATAAAAAATAATTAACCGAAATCGGATCGGATCGGAACGAAACTGAAATAAACCGGGATAAACCGGTACCGGTACACCGGTATCAAATCGTGATACCGTTCTGTCCCATGTACCGGTTCACGGTGTCCCGTTCCGTCCTGAAGACTACTGGGCCGAAACGAACCGAAATGGTACCGGACCGGTACCGGTACAACCCGGTCCGGTGACCAACCTTACATGGAACAATGCGCAATTTTAATAATTCCAGTACCTCCATTTCACAACACACCTTCAACAAACGACACTAAGAAATTACCCGTTCACCCCAAGATCAGTTTTGGGAGTTCTACTCACCCGAATTCAATTCCGTAAAGTCATATGGGTTTCTTAACAACTTATCTATCTACTCATGTGATCGAATTCATAATTAGATCACCCAATTGGTACCAGATTTCCCTAGACCTCACAGACTCCGATTTCGTCCAAATCTGGACTAGGTTGGGAAATCTCAAGTTACTACGAAAAAAGTTTTTTGGCACAAAAATTTTCCCCGATGACTTTTCTATAACGACAGAACCCAATCGTTACAGGGCTTGACTCACGTGTCTTTAGTTCGTTTAGGTTTTGATTAAAGTTTGACTCAACTTGGTTCGGTTAAAACTCGATCAAAACTTGGCTCCATCAAACTTGGGCTCGGTTGAGCCAACTCAACTCAACATGATTAACTCATTTTAGTCATTGATGACTACTTTAAAATTAAAACTCATCCATTAAATTTAGTTAAGTTACCAATATATTAATTCAATAATTAAGTTCAATAATAAGTTAACCTCATTTGAATTTGAGTTATAAGTTAAACTAATAACGCATATAATTTAATCACAATTGAATGTTGTCATCAATTTAAATTAGTAATGCTTGTATTTTTCTTAATCAACCACTTTATCATGAATTTAATTATTTTTTATGAAGAAGCATTACATAAAACTAAAAATTAAAGAACCGATTCGAGCTCGATTAAGTTTAATTCCATTGAACTCGCGTGGCTCGACTTTACTCGACGATTAGACTGCTTGCAGTGGTTCAAAATTGGCAGAATGACCTGGGGGACCTTTGTACTTGACTCAGTTTGTCAGTTGAACCCTTCTACTCACCACTATGTAAACTAAACCCTTAAACCCATTAAAACACAACATTTTAAATCCTTTTTTGGATGGCTCAAGGGTGCGTGTATTACACTTGATTCCACATCATTTAAAACTGCCACATAGAAAATTACATGTTTAAGTCTAAAACCTCCTATTTCATTTCATTTTCTCTTTGTTCACATAGACCCACATAGTCTTCTCACCCCATTTTTTGCGCTTCACTCCCATGTTATTGTCATTGTTGAAGGTGTTAGTGTAATTTTTAATCTCTCTTTGTATTAACCTCGTCGAATTTTAGGATTATGAAATTAGAGAAAGTTAATTTCTTCTGGGATTTTGACGCAACCGGAGAAAGCTAAAAAAATTCTCTTTTGGGTGTTAGAGAAAATGAAAAAAAAATAGTATTTTTTTCTTGCCGGGTGTTTGATGAAATTGCACTAAGAGTAATTTTTACTCTTCTTGGTGTTTGATGAAATTGGAGGAAGCTTGTTATATTAAAGGAAGATTATTGAAGAGAAAAGTTTATACATATGATAGACTAGATATATACAACAGTACAATTATACAAGCAACAATTTTTTTTTTAAAAAAGATTGATTGATAATGAAGGATCTGTTAAAATTTTAAAAAAAATGAAGGATCTACCGGAGTAAAATGACAAAAAGAATGACAAAAACAAAACAAAAATTTTGGGGAAAATTGAGTGAAAGTGACTTTTTTGAAGGCCTCACACGCCTAAAACGTGTCTTACACTCACTTCGGACAAAAATACTACATAAGATGACAGGTCAAAAAAGAAGTTTAAAATGTTATGTTTTAATGGGTTTAAGGATTCCGTTGATAAAATGGTGAGTAACAAAGTCCAACTAACAACTCACTAGTCATTCCGCCTTCAAAATTTGAATTGACATGTCCAATTTTCAAATTTCTGAAAACAAATCTCTTGAATAAAGGAAAAAGAAAAATAAAATCTTAATGATGAGAAAGGATCAGGAAAAAGGAAGAAAGATAATTCAATATAATTAAGTTTTAACACTGTCTTTTTGTCGCTTGCGCCAACGATGTCCAATCTTCATTTCATATTAGTTGATCATTTTTCTTCTTACATGCATTATGCATATTAAAAAATCACAAATAAGAAGATAATTTTACTAATTTACCCCTTAAAAAAATTCTTAAAATTTTTACAAATAAATGTGAACACTTTAAAAAAAATTAATTACAAAGATAATATATGGAAAATTTCATTAATTATTTTTTTTATTTGATAAGGTAAACAACTGTTGAGATAATTATTTTAGTAAGACGATTAACTAATATGAAAAGGTAGTATCAAATTTGAATGTGGTGGGGGCAATGTGTGGGTGACTACTAAGCCAATCAGAAGGCGTTGGTGTGACCTAGGATTTCGGCGCCTCGCAACCAACGTGCACGTTGTGTTTATTTTCTGCAACTACACATGTCATGGTTTGCCCGTTATTATTCCTAATTATTTGTTCATTTTTTATTTTTTAGTTGTTCTTAAATACTTATTCATTTTAACAAATTAAGAAATAATTTTTTATTTATTTATTAGACCCTCAATTAATTATTTTGAAAGGTAGAACTTCTTGAAAATGTTAAATCTTTAATTCATCCACTTCATAATTAATAGGGGTAAAATAGTGATCTTATTATGTCAATAATTATTTTCTTAATAGGTGGTCAATTTAAAGTGTACAAGTAATTAGAAACAGAGAGTATTTAACTTTTGTTATAAAAATCATCATAACAATAATACGTATTTAATTTCTGACAAAATACTTCAAATATAACAAATGGCGGTATCAATGAAGTAAATAAATTTATAATATTTTATAAATGTATTCTACTTTGAATTCTAAGGACACGTGTGTTTCTTGGAATTGATTTTGAATTTAAGGATAGTTTTGTAATTTGAACTCGATATAATATTTTTATCTAACTTTTTTATGGACAAAAAGGATACTGTATTTCTACTATCCCTTCTAATAGGTGGACCCACATTTAGCTTTTATTTCAAATAAATATACCATGTCTTTTTAAAAATCTTATTAAAAAATTGATTGACTGTCGAAATTGGACAAAGGAAATAACACATATTGTGTGAAAATTATATTAAAAAAATATTATAAATCACAATAATTAATTAAAATTTCTATTAAACATATATATAAAACTTTGAACTCTTGAAGTTTCATTTGTGCCATAAATTGGAACGAAATGAATGACATATATTATGTGAAAGTTATATAAAAAGTACTATAAATAATAATAACTAACTACTCAAAATATTTGAAATGCATACAAAAAAGTTGATTGACCCCAAATTCCATTTGTATCAGATAAATTAGAACAAAATGAGTAAGTGCATTTTAAAAATACCTTAGTAAGACTTTTATCTCTTAGATTATCTATTCAACAAAGAAACAGCACACGTGAACTCTCCTTGGAACATCCAATAGTTCTTAGCCAACTCTTTTTTTAATAAATATTAATTAATTAATAGTTTAGTGACGTGATGCATGAGACAAAGGTAAAAGTGAAGATTGATGCACTAATTAGTTATTATACCCAAGAGAGAAAACTTCAAGTATTTTAGGCCCATAATTTAAGGAGACAAATTGATTAATGATGATGTGACACATTGTATTGAAGTGAGAAGGGTGAAATAGAGGCTCATTTTGAGGGTACTATGCGATAAGAATGAATCGACAAATCTTAAAGGTAAGTTTTATCGAGTGATGTTCAGATCGCTATTGTATGGGGCAGAGCGTTGATTAGTTCATAATGTTATGTTTAGAAGATGAAGGAAGTAGAGATGAGAATACTCAAATTGACGCATGGATAAAATATGAGCGATATAATTATGGACAAAGTTATGTGGGACAATGTGGGAATTTCCTCTGTGGAGGACAAGATAAAGGAAGAGGAGGTGTGAAGATTCCCTAATAAAGAGATGTGAGAGGTTATTTATATCAAGAGGTAGAGATAACTCAAAGAAGAATTTGATGATGTGATTAAACTAGGCATGACACAATTTTAGTTGAATGAGGACACATGATCTTAGATAGGAAGATATGGATGTCGAGAATTAGGGTAAAATGTTAGTAGATAGTTGAGTATTGTCGTACTTCTCGTAGTATGACTAATTAGGTATCACATAGTTTCTCTTTCTCTAATGTGTATTAGTATTTGGTGCTACACTTATTTTGGGACATTCATATTTTGATGCGTCCTTTCCTTTCTTACTTTCCTGGCCATTTACATTTCTTTTGAGCCAAGAGATCTATTGAAATAATATTTCTATCCTACAAAGACATAGGTAATGTATGTGTATATCATATCCTCTATAAATCACACTTGTGAAATTACATTGATATGTTATTACTGTTATTGTAATTAATATTAATTAATTACTATATTTTGACTTTCTTTCTGAAAAGAAAAACGTCCAGATTCGAACATAAAAACCCACTAATTGAGTTGAACTGGTGTGGAAGCAATTTTCACAAACTAAGATCATAAAGATGTATTTTCTCCCTCAAACTCGTGTCAAATATTGATTTGCGCACTCTAGTCGAAAATAAATATTATTTTGGCTATTATATCTTATTACTACGTTAATGACAACTTACTTGAAACTAATTTATAGGCACTTTTCATTTGTAGACTTCACAAAACTACCAATTGCATAGGAATAAGAAATAAGGGACATTTCCTTCTTGTCTTCATCAGTTGATCGACTTTTTCGTTAAGATTTCAATCCAAAAATTGATGTAAGAACTTATTTTTTTTACCAAGTTTCTTCTATGTACATTAGTACTTTCATTGTAGAGGGTTCAGTTATGCTCAATGCCATGACATGATTGAGAACTACGATAAGTTCAGATTGACTAATAAATATTAAATGAGCCCGAAAAAATGTAATAAGTTGTTACTCTCTCTCTATATAAAATAAAATTAGGTGGCAACAGTCATAGTAGACGAATTTCACATAGGTTTAATAATATTAATTCACAACTTTTTACTAAAACTAGAAGGTTAGTATAGTATAGCACTAATGAGTTGTTTGGTAGCTAATCAGGAAATAAGTTATTAACGTTAAATTTTATATAAATTATATCATATTTGATACTCCCTTTGTCCAACAATATTTGTCCACTATTGACTTGGCACACCCCTTAAGAAACTATAAATAGAAGGGTAATTTTATTATATCACCATTTGAATATAATAAATACAATGTCTTAAAAAATGTAATAGAGAAATGACTATAATTAATGATAATGGTAAATTAGGAACTAAGTGTAAAATTATTCATGGATTTCATAAAATGGACAAGTATTGTTGGATATCTATTTTTAGTATAGTAAACAAATATTGTTGGACGAAGGGAGTAGTTAATTAGGACTATCTACAAAATTAATACATATAGTGTTGATTTGCAATTTAAAAATCCACATAATTTATACATGTATAAATAATGAAGAAATATATGTAAGCTAGAAGATGAAATAACTAATAATACATAAATAAATAAATTCTACATTAAAATATATTTATTTATTTATTCCCTCAACGAATTTTTATATTATTATATTATTACTACCTACCTAACACAATCCCATAAAAATTATGACTTGCGACTTAAAAAGGATGTTTGCCTCGTAGTAATAATAATTTTAAATAAAAATTTGAAGAAAAGCTTTAAATTTCAAAAACCCCAGTTGGGGCCAATGAACCTGCCCACCACGATTCATTTCACGCTAATAAAGGCAATGGGGCCTGCTTGCCTGGTCTTTCATGTTCCAAGCATACCAACACCAATATTATTGATATTTTTTTTACTATATATATGTAAGACCCGCAAACGTTTAAATACATATAATATTTTATTTTAGTATCTTTGTACATTATTTTTACAGAATGTAAACTTATTAAGATATATATTACATTACAGTAATTAAAATATTATTCACATTCCGTGCTTATGCCAAACTTTTAAGTAAAACTACAAAACATATATTCTCTTACATAGAAGTTTTAATGTGATCAAGTGATCGATACAAGATGTTTACCCAAATCATTAGTGAGCTAATCAATCCAATATAAGATGTGATTCTATGATTTATGCTATTTACGGATGATATTATGTTGATTAGCAAAATTAACGAGGATGTCAATTAAAAGGTTAAACTATAGAGAAACACTATAGTGAGTAAGAATTTCAAGATAAATAGAAGTAAGATTGTATACATATATTTTATATTTAGTCAACATGAGAGGAGAACTGTTGAACTGAGACTAGATGGGATAGCGATGCCTAAATGCAAACAATATAGATATATCTTGATTCGCCTATTTTAAGAAAAATCAAATAATAGATAAAAATGTCAAATATATGATTGAAACCAGGTGTTGAAATAGAGAAGTTCTACTAAGGTGTTATGTGATAATTAGAAGGATGTTTATCAAAGTGAAAGGTATGTTTGATAATGAATATTGGATTGCTAAAGTTCAACATATCCATAAAATGAGTATTGCAGAGACTTGAATACAAAAGTAGATAAACAATCAAGATTAGATAAAATTAATTATACATATTCGTCAGAAGGCGCAAATAACACATATTTTGTTGGAAAATTGGAATGTATTTCAAAAGAATTTAAAGCATTTACTAAAACAATTTTTTCCTCTCTTGTCAGCTCATATGTCATGTGTCCTTTTGCATGTGAAAGCTTGGACAAGTGGCAATATTCTATTCACCTTTCACCTTATAAATTCTACTCCTCACCATTGGAAATTTACAGAAGAAAAATAACATTTTGTCCTCTTTCTCAAGCTCTTGTCTCCGTCTTCTTTGATTAATACTGATATGCTCCATTCGTTCACTTTTATTTATCATGTTATACTTTTCAAAAGTCAATTTGACTAACTTTTAAAGTTAAATTAGATTACATTAATTTGATATTTTAAACAAAAAAATTAGATATTAAAAAACTATGCGAGAAGTACTATCAATTGCAATTTTTTACATATCAATATGATGAAAAAATATATCGTAAAATGTTAGTCAAAATTCTTATCGTTTGACTCTAAAAATGAAAACCATGACAATTAAAAGTGGACGAGAAAGTATTAACTTTCATTCTCTTGATTTAACTTGCTGGTACTAATATTAATTTGTTGATTCCTGTAAACTCTATTTAATAAGAAAAGACTTGTTTAATTCTGGAAAAATATTTCATACTGCATAAATAGTTTCTTAAGATAGTGTTCAACACAATTCACATTTTAGTCGTGCCTATTTAAAATATTATAGTAGTAATATCTATATAACTTTTAGTAATATTATTTTGCTAAATAATAAGTTGTTATTATTATTATTGTAATATTTAAATTATTACCCAACATATTTGAAGATAAAATGCGAGAAAGTTGTTTGAGATAGATTGGGCATGTTCAGTGTTGACCAATAGATGCACCTCATTCATAGGTGTAATACTATGATAAGTGAAGATGTTAAAATCGGATGGAGTAAAACTAAAATTACATGGAAGAAGTAGGGTGTGTTTGGTACGAAGGAAAATGTTTTCCTAGAAAATCTTTTCTTGGAAAACGAGTGAATTTCTAACTTATTTTCTCATGTTTGGTTGGTGATTGAAAAATATTTTCTATAAAATATCTTTTATTTTTGGCTTGAAAATAGAAAATCTTTTTAGGAAAATAATTTCTAACCCGAAAATCAACCTCGATAATCGATCTAGGACCCGACCTTGACACCCAAACTAGGATACGACACTGACTTCCGTTCCAAAATCCGACCCTGAGATCTGACCCTCACTTCCAATCCTGAAATATTTTTTAAAAAAAAATTGACGGGGTGGAGGGGGGTGGCTGGGTTAGGAGTGACCTAAAAAATGAAACTTTAAAATTTTGAAATATTTTTCAAAAATAACTTTTTTTCTAAAAAAAAAAAACTTTTGATGTGTCCTAGGGATAGGGGTGAGAATTTTTTTAAATTTGAAATATTTCTCCAAAACATTTTTTTGTGGGGGTAGGGGGTAGGGGTGGTAGGGGTTGGGTGAGGTAAAAATAATCTTTTTTTTTGTTTGGGGGAGGGGGTGCTGGTTTGGAGTACGTAGGGGGTGGGGGCTAGGGGTAAACAAATATTTGAAATTTAAAAAATATGAATTTTTTTTTTTTAATGGGAAGAGTTAGGTACAGGGTACAAGGTAGGGTAAGAAAAAAATATTATAATTAAAGGATGAAATAGAGTTTTGGAAAATGTTTTCCTTAATTTTTTAAAGGAAGTCATTTTTCTTAAATTTGAGGAAAACAAGTTGATTTAAAAAATATTTTCCAAAACATTTAAGCCAACCAAACATGGAAAATTTGAAAAACATTTTTCAAAAAATGTTTTTCTTCATACCAAACACACCCTAGTCTCGAAAGACCTACAAAGATTGATATCAATACGAATTTAACTAAGCATAGGACACGATAAAAGAAAAAGATCCATAAAAATGACAGCTATGCAAATTATTGGTCAGTCTCAAAATCTATAGCCCAAAGGCATGCCACGACCCTCCAAGTAGATGGTATGAGTTGGCCTAGACATAGCTCGAAGGTCTGGTAGACAAAATGATCATCATCTATTGTGGGATGGTCGAATTTAGAGGTGAATGGGTAAGTGCATATAAACAAGTAATTGGATTTCGAGAAATTGATACCTTAGAAATTTCTAGGGCATTCACTCAAACTTATTTACAAAATCGAGAAGTTGCCCAAATTTGATGAAGAATGGGTAAGTGTATATAGTCGATGGACGCTTTATCCCAGTTTCTAACATGACATCATAATCAGACTTTAAAACCGTCCTTGAAACAAATGTTCTAGGGACAATAATATCGACACTGGGTTCAGAAGATATGCCATTTCTCTTTTTACCTTTCTTTGGGCTACCATGAGAGGGGGTTATATGACAAAACTGGAAGAAGATGAAGACATGATAAATCAAGTTTGGAGGAAGAAAATATAACAATATATGAAGTTCGAGAGATGTAAAGTGTCACGCCCCGAGTCTACATTCTAGGCGGGACCGGCACTCGGAGACCATTACTGGCCCCAAGTGAACCCTTGGCCTGACTTTCTTAACTCAGCAGAAACCTAACTCAACAGAATAACTCTATGCAATGAAAGGTCATAAAAACAACCTAACTGATAAAATCTGGCCAAAAAGGCAACTCGTGTCTCAAAATAAAATATTTACATATATACATAGATGAGAGACTCAATACTAACTGACTGGCTGTCTATGAAGCCTCTATAACACTGAGATGGATGTTGGGATAGACCCCGCAACATCCTAATAAAACAAAACTAGGAACACAAAGTAATAGAGTCCTCCGGAAGGTAAGGAGGCTCACCACTGACTCTGGAGTGCTCAACTGGATCAACAGCGTGCTGGATGCTGATCCGGGGTACCTGTGTTTGCATCGTCATAAGATGCAGGCCAACTGGCATTAGTACATTGAATGTACGAGTATGCGAGCTGGAAAGCTAAACAACAACTTAAGCTTGGAAGGAATACAAAGGAACTCTTACCTTGGCTCTGCTCGACTCATGAATAATCGAACTCAATATAAAGCAATAAGACACATGCAGTATATATAAAGCTTGTAAAACAATGTAAACAACTTAGTTCGTTAAGGATAAAACAATAACAAACTCAACTTTACTTATATAAAAGTAATATAACTTTAGTGGGAGATT